>CAUJRU010001407.1:0-156471 GCA_963277665.1 Viscum album
GTTCGTGTTGACCCCCTTTGTCTTCCTTGGTATGCCTCAATAAGTGCGCCTCGTGGACCCCTAGCCGGCACACTGGTTGTAACGTCCTGGATCCGGGTGCCACACAATGGGTGCCCCGAACCCAGTTGGTCACATGACCTCAAGCGCATTTCCCTAAATGCCAGAGCCTACCGACTAGCAGCGAGGGCCCAGGTCTGATAGTGGGAAAACTATTCCCTCATTTGTCAAAGTGTAGCGTAGCAGAATTAGATATAAACATACAAAATTGGAAGTAGTAATCAATACCCAACTGAAAGGAAAATAGTACTGAATAAAGAGATATCCAATAGTCAGACATACATGATGATGAAATATTTCCAACTTCTAAGAAAGCAGTCAGAACATGATACACTGCAATCAAATACAATACAGTAAAAAGTACTAAGTACACCAAGACAACTAAAACAGTGCAACAAGAACATAGAATCATCACAAGCCTAAACTCAGTCCCATGCTCTCCTACTCCTTTGCAACAATCATGTACCTATGTAGGGACCCTTTCCCTTATCAACACCTGCAGTAATATAATCTATTTGGGGGGAAGACATGACCCAAACAGGGTGTGAGAAATAAATCATATTAGGGAACCATCAAAGGCCCGTGCCCAACTATTTGTGAAAATGTGCTACAACAGTGTGTAATAATAAAATGCAGTAAACTAAACAGTACTCAAAAGTAACTATCTCTACTAGTTACATTGCCATTTTCTTTATTATTTATCAATTTCAAGCTTGTGCTTTAGCATGGAAGGTACAACATAATAAATCACCATAGTGAATATACAATGTAAACATTGTCCGCAAAAATGAAAAACCATACCCTTTGGTAATCAAAATCGAAACCCGCAGGTGAATTCCCACAGGCATAATGAATATTTCCCACAGGCGTACGAGGTTTCGCCCATAGGCATAGAAACTACTGCCCACAGGCATGCAAAGAGTTTCTTGCTAGCTAAACGAAAATCTGCCCTCAGGATAAGCAAGTAACTGGGCCAATCCCAACACATAAGCATGCAATTTATATACAATTCCTCTAAAGGAAATTAAAAGCATGCTAAATCCTGGAATCCCTACGGGTATCCTGGCCAAATGGATAAACAAGGGAAACACACCCACGAGGTGGCCCTGGATCCAAGAAATGATCCCAAAAAGCAGTTTTACATATTCATTAAATTACCTATAGAATTTTAGGTATTTAATTAATCAAGGCCTCAGCCATACGAGACCCCAATCATGGGCGTGTAGCACAATGGTACACAAAAACAACATGATATTTGGAATTAAATATATGAACACCTACCTCAATCTCCACTGATCGATATACGCGAACGACGCCTCCCAAAACATCCAATAATGACATTGATCTGGGATAAATGACTACACATTAATGCTCAAATAACATCCCTTAGAGGAAAAATTGGAATGAAATACCCAAGGAGAGGGAATAACTCACCTACGTGGTTCCAACGTGATCAACGACGGAAAAATCTGATTCCTGGTGTGCAGTCGGGAGCTCCTCCAAGCTCTGACCTTCTCTCCTGGTGCTCCAAACGCGTCCCCTACCTCCTCTACCAAATGAGGAGGCTACTGCCCGTTTTAAGTGAAAAAAACAAACTACACGTTGTGTACTCTCAAGTACACGACGTTTACTCTCAAGTACACTGTGTGTACTTTTCATTTTTTTACTATTCCTCTGGTGGATACTTTCCACCGCCACACTATTCATCTATCTACATGATTACATGGAGTGTATTTTTGAATACACAGCGTGTATTGTCGCTCCACTGGAGACTACTCCCACCGCCTTATTGTTCACTTGTCGACTGATTACACGACATGTAAATACTAAGTACACGACGTGTAGTCAG
This sequence comes from Viscum album, assembly GCA_963277665.1. Lineage (NCBI taxonomy): Eukaryota > Viridiplantae > Streptophyta > Magnoliopsida > Santalales > Viscaceae > Viscum > Viscum album. The sequence continues at coordinate 1,907 of CAUJRU010001407.1, forward strand.
TTTTTTAACTCTTAATCACCGACAGGCCTACACGCCCTGTGTACTCATCCCACATGGCCAAAGTACATGGTGTGTGGAAAAGTACACAGCGTGTACCCAAAAAAATGTGGGATTTTACCTCATTTTCCTTTTTTTCAAAAAAACACTTAAGAAAAATGGAAAAGAAGAAACCCATACCTCAAGAATAAGAACCGAGTTCTTACAAACTTCCCCCCTCAAATCAATTCGTCCCCGAATTTCCCTTCCAAGGGCGATGAATAAAAAGATGAGAACAACTCTGGCCACTGAGCACATACGTCGGTCTCCCGCTCCTGGGTTTCGTCCTGCACTCGGCCATGATTCCATAGTAACCATACGAGGGGAATTGACTAGCCTCAGAGAACCTTCGTGCTCCTATCAACAATACGAATCAGATACTCCTCAAAGGAAACATTAGCCTGAAGCTCAAACTCCTTAGGCTGAAAGATGTGAGATGGTTCAGAGTGATAACGACGCCGCTGAGATACATGGAAGACGTCATTCATGGCCCGGTACTTCTGTGGTAACTGCAACCAATAGGCAATTGTCTTGACCCTCTCCAGAATCTCAAATATCCCTACATACCTCGGTGAAATTTTACCCTGTCTCCCAATCCGTCTGTGTCCCAACCTCGATGAAACACGTAAAAAAACCTGATCCTCGACAATGAACTCCAATGGTGGTCTTCGGCGATCAGCGTAAGATTTCTGACGAGATAGTGTAGTAGCCATCTACTTCTGTATCAAATGGACCTGCTCTGAAGTCTCATACACGGGACATTGTCCAGTAAAGCTGCCTGACCTACCTCTTACCAGCACAAGGGTGATCATCATAACCTACCATATAAAGCCTTATATAGTGCCATCTCAATAGTTTCTTGAAAACTATTATTATAGGAAAACTCAACTAGGGGCATGTGCTTCTCCCAAGAGACCCCCAAGTCTAGAACGCATGCACACAACATGTCATCTAGCACCTGTATCGTATGCTCTGACTGGCCATCGGTCTGAGGGTGGTAAGCTATGCTCAGAAGTACCTGTGTACCCAGTTCCCTCTGAAATATCTTCCAGAAACAAGATGTAAAATGGGCATCCCTATCTGAAAAAAAAGAAAGAGGGACCACATGAAGGTGTACTACCTCTCAGATATATAATTTCCTAAGCTCATCAACACCGATGGACTCCTTGATAGGAAAAAAGTGAGCTACCTTCGTAAGTCTGTACACAACAACCCAAATGACATCACTGCCTCGAGGTGACCTCAATAACCCAGTCATGAAATCCCTCTCGACATCATCCCATTTCCACTCTATAATCGGTAACTTTTGTAACAGTCCAGCTGGTCTCTAATGCTAAGCCTTCACCTGCTGACAGGTGGAACATCTCTTAGCAAAACCATCTGCTTCTCATTTCATACCCATCCACCAATATTGACGTCTCAAGTCACGGTACATTTTGGTATCTACGAGATGAACTTCCCAAGCTGAAGCCTGATATTCCCGCATCAACTCCTCATGTATATCCCCTAGAACCCACACTCGTCCATGGATACGCAGTACCTCATCATCGCCTATCATCCAACCAGAAGGAGGGTCCTCACTGGCCACCAACACCCGTAGGACTAGGCCTTCCGAATCTGATAGCTATCTCATCCTCACTCTATCCAGAAGGGTATAAGTCATAGCTAAGGAAGAAATATAGGGTTTCCCCTGAACATCGTGCACCTCCAAATGAATATCAGAGAACAAAGCAATAAGCTGCCACTCACCACTAGCCCCCTGCACTGCTTGTATCTGAGTCCTCCTACTCTGTGCATCAGTAACTGCATTACCTTTACCTGGTGTATAGGCAAGGTCAAAGTTGAAGGACTAATGGTATTCAACCCACCTTCACTGTCTCAAATTCAATTCATGCTGGGTAAAGATATATTTCAGACTTTTGTGGTCTGTAATCACCATAAAATGTTCTCTTAAGAGATAATGTCTCCTACAGCGTAATGCATGAACAACTGCAACCAACTCGAGATCATGTGCTAGGTAATTCCTCTCATGTGGCTTCAACTACTGAGACCCATACGCAACTACTCGATTGCCTTACATCAACACTACTACCATCCCAATACCCGATGCATCCTAGTAAATTGTATAACTCTTCCCTTGCTCTGGAAGTATCAGTACTGGTGCTGATTTCAATCTTCCCTTTAGCTCTTGAAAGGCTGTCTTGCAAGCTTCTGACCAAATGAACTTCATAACCTTCTTTTTCAAACCCTTCAACGGCGCTGCTAAGTGGAAAAAGTCATTTATAAACCACCTATAGTAACCAACCAGCCCCAAGAAGCTTCTTATTTCAGACACATTCTTATGATGCTCCCAAGAAACTACTGGTCTCACTTTCTCTGGGTCCACTGCAACTCCTACCTCTAAGATAATGTAACCTAGGAAGTGTATCCGGTCCATCCAAAAGTGGCACTTTGAGATCTTAGAATATAGATGATGATCTCTCCGTGTACTCCGTATGATCTCAAGATGGTTAGCATGGTTGTGTCATGTGTGAGAGTACACAAAGATATCGTTCACAAAGACCACCACAAAAGAATCAATATATGTATGAAACACACAATTCATAAGAGACATGAAAACTACTAGTGCATTCATGAGTCTGAAAGGAATGACCAAGTACTTGTATAGACCATATCTTCTCCGAAAAGCTGTAATCTGTATGTCTGATGGCCAAACGTGTAACTGATGATATCTGGATCTCAATTAAATTTTTGAGAACACTCATGCTCATCAATGTTGATCAAAAATATAAGTAATCCTTGGTAAAGGATATTAGTTCTTAACCATCAATTGGTTCAGCTTATGATAATACACACAAAGTCTACGGGTACCGTCCACCTTCTTAGCAAACATAACAGGTGAACCCCAAGGGGAATTACTGCGTCAGATGAAACCCTTTGCCTGCAAATCCTCCAAATGCCTCCTGAGATCCTGCAACTCTGGTGTAGCCATCCTATAAGGAGTAATGGACACTGGTGTTGCTCCTGAAACAATATCAATAGAGAAATCCACCTCTCGCTCCGGAGGAATGCCTAAAAAGTCGTCCAGGAAGACATCCCTGAAATGATCAACTACTGGAGGGAAATACTTCTGACAAGTTCCCTGGTTATCTAGATATAAACTCGCAATCTGTTCTGTCACTCCACCTTGCCCATGATGCTTGGGTCTAGTTTGGCTCGCCTGGACATACCATTTTCCCTTGTATAGAAATTATCCTCCATCTGGTGATGTGAAACTCACCCTGTGACGATAGAAATCCACAATGGCTTGAAAAGGTACAACCAGTCCATCCTGAGAATGAAATCATAGATCGTCATCTATAACATGTAGAGTTTTCATAGAAAGTGACACCCACTAACCTCTAGGGGCACTCTATACACTGATGCACACCAGCCGTTCTAGTCCCCAACAGAGTGTCTAGCATCAAGATATCAGAAGAAGAAGAAACACAGATCCCAAGGCTCTCCACAACAGGCACAGATAAAAAGCTATGTGTAGCACCAGTATCGAAAAGTACTGAAGATAAAACAGAAGCAACTAGAATAGTACCTCTGACAGTGGAAGGTCCGGGATCCTGCTCCCATTTGGTCTGTTGCACTGCATATGTCTGCCCAGTTCCGCGGCCCTACGACATAGTCTGGCTACCCTGAGCTGACCCGCCCTGCTATCTCTGAGATCCTGGTGTCTAGCTACCATGGCCACGACCACCACCTCATCCTGATTGTCTAGACGTATCCCGATTTTCTATCTAATAAGAAGATGTTGGCCTTTCTCCCGCATGTGGAGTCTTCACAGAACCCCTCTCACTAGCCACTGGTGGAAACACCCTGCAAAAATGATGTAGATGGTCCATCCTTCCGCAAGCTCGACAGTCCACTGGGTCATATGAACACTGAGGTCTCTTATACCCCACTCTACCACACTGGTAGCACATGACCTAGCCACCTGAAAAAATCTTCTGGGTAGTACTTCCACCATGAGAGAAATCCATCTGTCTCTTCCTCTTATCGGTAGAAATAGTACCAAAAATTGGTGTCGAACTGCCCTGGCCTACACCGCTAGATTCCTGCACGTTCCGCTTAGAAATCAATGCCTAGTTCACAATATCATGAACTATAGGAAACATGAAAATGTTCACCAGTGCTCGGATGTCATATCAAACACCATCCTCAAAGTTTCTATCCATCAATGCCTCATCCCCCAACAGAATAGGTGCAAAGCGCTGTAGCTAGGTGAAATGAGTAGAATAATCCATCACTGACATAATACCCTACTGCAGATTCAAGAACTCTCGAGCTCGATCTTCCCTCAGCGTCTCTGGAAAGAAAAATTCATAGAAGACTGCCTGAAAATATTTTCACGCCATGTCTCTATGATGTTCTATCTGGGTGGTAACATCCCACCATCTCTTGGCAGAATCACGCAGCATGTATGTAGAGAGCTTGACCCTCCACCTTGGAGGCATCTCCAGATGCTCGAAAATAATATGCATAGAACCCATCCAAGACTCTGTAGCCTGTAGTCCTCCATCCTCTAAAAATTTAGGCGGATGCTGCTGTTGGAATATATGAGTCAGCTTTTCCATAGATGTGGCAGCTGGCGATTCTCCTTGAAAGGTTTGCATAAACCGCATAAAGCCTTCACAGAACTGCACATCCGTGCCTGTGTCTAGTATAACGGTTGACACCTCATATGGCTCTGTTGGAGGATCCATTGGTAGTGCATGGCCTAGCATCTCTAGAGTATAATCGTTGCCGCTCTTCTAGAGAACAACTCTTGGTCATCTCAGCGGCATGACTCTACAAGGTCAAACACACACCTTAGATTAAGATCATCACAGACTAAAAAAAGGAGTGTAAGAAGGGAACAAGAAATGAAAATATTCATGTCTGAAAAAACAATACTACACAACATGTATAATAACTACAAGGTGTGTTCCCTTAAGTCTTTCACATGGGTGTGTACTTCTGCCAAAACTGGTCGTGTAACACCCCAACCACACGGCGTGTTGTCCACACACACAGCGTGTACTTGTATTTTCTTCCCCTTCCAGAGTCCTTATACAATGATTCGCGATAGGAATCTCTTTTAAACTTGACTACACATTGTGTATAATATCTACATGGCATGTATTGGATGAGCTTCACCGACCCATGTTGTCCGCTACACGGTTGGGTACACATCTTAGACTACACGGAGTGTTCCAAATAGACATAGCATGTAGGAATTAATTTATAACTGCTCGTGTTGTTAGTGACATGGCCAACTACTCGGCTGACACTACATAGCGTATTATACCCACACAAAGTGTGGACACCACCCCGTTTTCCCAGCCACATGACCTCTCACTAGTGAAGACTACACGGTGTGTCCCTCAGGCACACAACGTGTATAAGGTAGGGTAACACCGACCCGTGTTGTTAGTTACAGGGCCAGATTCAAAAGTTAAACTACATGGTGTTATGTCATTGACACGATGTGTATCAGTTCAGATTCATCCGACTGTGTTGTTAGTTACATGGAATACACAGGGTCAACACAACATGGTGTGTATAATAAGTACACGACGTGTTCTTTCAAAGTTTCATTTTCCCCTGTTTCTGCTCACACGACCTATGACATGGGTAACAACTACACGGCGTGTACATACGTTACACGAAATGTACTTAAAATTTTTCATTTCATCTCGAACAGAATATTACATGGAGTGTAGTCAAAACAACACGACATGTATTCTGGGGTTTTCCAGACAATAATCCTTAGAAACTAATCTAGAGCCTAGAAAAACCTTGAAACCAACACCTAAGTGCCAAATTACGATCCATGAGGGCCCATACTCCCCACAAATCAAATCATGGAATCTTATACATGTTATAAACAAGGTAAACAATCAATGATCCACTAAATTCCGGTCAATGAGGGCCCATACTCCTCAAGAACCAAATTTTTGCGTTCATTCTACAAAACCTTACATAACAATACCCTATCAAATAGTAGGTATTTTATCATGACATCTATCACAACAACATTCTTTTACTAGCACATCATCTTTCACAACAACATGCAATTTCTAATGCACCTATATGGAATGGAAACTATGCATGGAATGTGATTCTAACATGTTCCTAAATAATGCATGTGATGGCATACTATCATCTCATTGGGTTGCGACTAAATGTAACCCAAGTATAAAAATATAACAGCACACCACAAGCATGTCACCCAACAGTGAAAATCAAATCAACAGTAAAAGTGAAAAATTAGTAAAATTGCAACATGAGGTAAATTGGCTTTTCCCTGTACACAGGTTAGCTACTCTCGAGCACAGCTTATTAAGAAATACCTATTCTGTCCTATCCCTAACTATAGGCTCCAAAATATAAGTCAAGGAAAATAAATGCCTTTGATACCACTTTGTAACATCCCAGGTCCGGGTGCCACACAACAGGTGCCCTGAACCCGGTTGGTCACATGACCTCAAGCACATTTTCTCAAATGCCAGAGGCTGTCGACTAGTAGTGAGGGCCTAGGTCTGAGAGTGTGGATACTATGCCCTCATTTGTCAATGTGCAGCACAAAAAAATTAGATATAAACATACAAAAGAAGAAGCAGTAATCAATAACCAACTGAAAGGACAATAGTACTGAATAAAGAGATATCCAATAGTCAAACATACATAATGATGCAATATATCGTATTTCTAAGAAATAGGTCAAAACATGATACACTGAAATCAAATACAATACAGTAAAATGTACTAAGTACAGCAAGAAAAATAAAATTGTGCAACAGGAACTCAGTAGTATCGCAAGCCTAAGCTCAGTCTCATGCTCTCCTACTCCTCTGCAACAATCATACACCTGTGTAGGGACCCTTTCCCTTATCAACACCTACAGCAATATAATCTTTTTGGGCCAAAGGCATGACCAAAACATGGTGTGAGAAATAAATCCCAGTAGGCAACCACTAAAGGCTCATGCCCAACTGTCAGTGAAAATGTGTTATAACAGTGTGCAACAATAAAATGCAGTAAACTAAGTAGTACTGAAAAGTAACTATCTCTACCAGTTACATTTCCATTTTATTAATTATTTATCAATTCCAATCTTGTGCATTAGCTTGGTAGGTACAACATTGTAAATCACCACAGTGAATATACAAAGTAAATTTTGTCTGCAGACATGTAAATCCTTACCCTCGGGTAATCAGAATCGAAACCCGCAGGTGACTGCCCACATGCATAATGAATATTGCCCACAGGTGTATATGGTGTCAACCACATGCACAAAAAAAACTACCCACAGGCATGAGAAGAGTTTCCCGTATGCTAAATGAAACACTTCCCTCCGGCTAAGCAAGTAACTGTGTCGAGCCCAACACATAAGCAAGCAATTTATATACAATTCCTCTCAAAGAAATTTAAAGAATTATAAATCATGGCATACCCATGGGTATCCTAGCCAAATGGCTAAACAAGGGAAACGCACCTACGGTGTGGCCCTGGATCCAAGAAATGATCCCAAACAATAGTTGTACATATTCATTAAATTACCTACGCAATTCTAGGTATTTAATTAATCAATGCCTCATCCATACGACACCCCAATCATGGGAGCATAGCATAATGGTACACAAAAACAACATGATAGTTGGAATTAAACATCAGACCACCTACCTCAATTTGTACTGATCGATATACATGAACAACGCCTCCAGAAATGTCCGAGAATGATGTAGATCTGGGATAAACAACTACACGTTCAAACTCAAATAACTTCCTTCAGAGGAATAATTGGTAGGAAAGACCCACAGAGAGGGAAGAACTCACCCACGCAATTCCAATGTAATCAACGACTGAGGAATCTGATTCCCGGTGTGTGGTCGGGAGCTCTTCCAATCTCCGACCATCTCTCCTGGTGCTCCAAACATGTCCACTACCTCCTCTGCTGAATGAGGAGGATACTGCCCATTTTAAGCAAAAAAAAAACTGCACGTTATGTACTCTCAAGTACACGGTGTGTACTTTTCATTTTTTAATTATTCTTCTGGAGACTACTTTTCACCGCCACATTTTTCATCTATCGACATGATTACATGGTGTGTATTTTTAAATACACCACGTTTATTGTTGCTCCACTGGCGGCTACTCCCATCACCATATTCTTCACCTACCGACTGATTACACGGTGTGTAAATACTAAGTACACAGCGTGTAGTCAGTTTTTACACACTTAATCACTGACAGGCCTACAGGCCATGTGCACTCATCACACACGACCAATGTACACAGTGTGTGGAAAAGTACACGGCGTGTACCCACAAAATTTGGGATTTTTCCAGGTTTTCATTATTTTCTCAAAAACACTTAAGGAAAAAGTAAAAGAAGAAACCCAAACCTCAAGAATAAGAACCGGGTTCTTACACTGGTCACCCCACCCCTACTCCACTGTAGGAGCACCCTCCTTCAACCTACTTTCCTGGAAGCCGTCCACCAAATGGGATGACGTCAGCCTCACACAGCCCCCCCAGTTATCACCTTCATTCGGATCTAACCATTAACCACACTCGTCACTGCAGCCACTTTTGCCCACCACATCGGGAACCCTCCTCAAGTAGGTCTCCCCGAAATCCCTCCACCAAACCAGCCAATGTCAGCCTCATGCAACATCCCCTTCACCCACCACCTTCCTCCTAATCCAGCCGCTGCCCTCCGCACCGGCCTCCCGTAGTGGTGCGGTGCAGCCACATCCCTCCTTTGATATCTTGCTTCGGCCTCCCGCACCAGTGCGGCATGGCCTCCACCCACCTCAATGCATCAGCCATACCGCAGCACCGCCAGCACATCTTGTTCGTGCTTCCTTCTTCCATGGTTGTGGATGATCGCGAGTGTGCACCATCATCCATGAATGGACAGGTAACCCCTGAATTTTTTTGCAAGGTCTGGTTTGTCTCGAAACAAGCCTGGGGATATCTGCCTGACTTGTTTTGGGTCTGGGTGGACCTACATCACATAGATAATCCAAGAACGAGCTATGCCTGACCCATTACAGGTCTGCACAGGTTCGGCACAACCCGCAATGGGTCGGAGTGGGGTTTCGAGTCCTGGATTATAATTAATTTAATTTAATTTTTTAATTAAATTTACTGAATTAAATTTAATTGATTAATATATTAACTGTGGTTGAAAATAATAAATTTTAATGCGTGGATAAAAATAATTCAATTTTATTATTAAATTGAATTAAAATAATTAATTTAATTTTGATATTAAAATTTAATTATTTAGCGGACTGATAAATAATTAAAATTAATTGAATTTACTAATTTATTTAATTTAATTTATAACCCTCATACTTATTTAATGAAAAAAAAATTATCATGCATTGATTTTTCCCGTGTATAGGTCTTAAGCACTGACCCATGTATGTCGGCATTTTATTATTTTTTAATTAATTATTTAACTGTGTTCTATCCTTGTAATTTATTAAATGACAGTCTGTGTATAATCTTTATTTTCCGTTGAAATGTATGAGGACTTACGTATCCAATTTACTTGATTCACATTTATATATCTATTCCCCCACACATGCGTGTGAGTTTTTTTGCACTTTGGACGAAGATGGTGACCGACGTGGACCTCACCAAGATGAGGTGGTGCAAGATGACACATGGATCCAGCCAAGATGCGATGGTACTCCAAGTCGCGACATGGACCCCACTAAGATGATTTGATAATTTAGAAGTGAATATACAAGATTGGGGAAATCTGCATGATGAGTCAACCTTCGAGTCAAGTATGATGCTCTTAGGTCATTTAGATGCACAAGACCAGTTGTGTAGTATTTTACCTTTACGTATTTATTTATTATATTATGCATTTATAAACAGCGGTAAAATACATACAATATTTAACAAATAAAATGCATAAAGAAGTGACGTATGTTTTTATATTAAGGTTCAGTTGTGATCACGAAAACATAAATAAAAAATATTAATAAAAATGGATTACATTCATTGATAGAAAAACCTAAATCCCTAAAAAAAATAAGTCACAACAACATTCCATCATTATGGTTACAGAAAAATTGGGTGTTTGGGGTGTCGGTCACGCCATAGTTGAGGGTGCCTCTTACTACCGGGGAGTTCTTATTTTGGCAGTGGGTTGACATAACTAAAATTGTAGAAAAAAATATCCATAGCTAGATTGTTGTAATTTTAGAGGAAAGTGTTGAGTAAATCAGGTTATGATTTTAGAAGCTGGGACTTCACTCAATAGATCAAGGAACCACGAGTTAATGAGGTTGGCTAGCCAAAAGCCTACCTTGAACCCTCCGAGTAGTGGAATAACCATAGCTTGTAGAATATGAGGGAGGTTCAGGGATCCTTTCCACAAAATACTCAAATGATAGAGTATTCTAATTCTAGTACATAGGGTTCCTAGAATTCAATAAATTAGTAGGAGACATTTAATGATTAAATTAATCAGTAATGTCACATTCAGTAATTGGCATAAAAGTACAATCTGCTAATAATTTTTTGTTATGCAAACTAATACCAAAAGTAAAAACTACAATTAATATTTGACAAAGATGATTTCAAAACTATCACAAATTTCAAGTGTAGTACAGATGCTTGTGCATAATACTACTATATCTTAAATTCAAGGTGCTTGTGTCCCAACCTGTTAAGACACCTCAGAAAACAGAAATGTAGAAGTTGCTTACAAGGGACTCATAAAGCAAGCACATAATGGTTTTGTGATAATTTTATCATCGACGTATGATATTAATTGTGGTTACTACATCATTACATGAATGATGATTCATGTCGTCTCATCTATAAGAAGTTTCCAAGGAGAAATCTACGCAAGATTTGAATGTGATTATTGCACTTGTTTTGTGTAAAATGAAATAACGTTCACAATCTTTAATGGCATCCCATTATTATACATTTAACACCCAATTACTCTAGTTTCATTTAAGGATACAAATGAATGGTGTAGATTAATTGCTTTATTACCTTTAAGGTAACATTCTCCAAGTAATAATAGTATTAAAGATAGCACCATTTTTGTTCTTATGGTGAATAAATTGAAAGAAAAAGTAAAAAGGCCTATGGAAAGTTATGCCAAAGGCACATTCTTAATTTCCTTCAAATAAATGAGGCTGGTTATTAAATGAGAGGTTATTTTCATCACATACAATGAAATCAATTTATGGAAGTTTTAAAAACACAGTGAACTGAAATACAAGAAGCAAGTACCTACTTCTCGTTCAGGTGTATTCATCAATATAAATTAATGTTTATAACAAACATCTTGGGTATTGAACACAATATGCCAATAATATATGTGTATTTAAATAAAGTAACCAAGTAAGTATATGATCATTCTAATAAGTAAAGTTTCTTCTCTACGTAGCTAAGAAAGGGGGATTCCTAAGTTAATGATGAGAAACTCATAACTTCTAACTACCAAGTGATTGATTCAAATTGAAAATGTTGTTAAGTTTAACCGAAATATTTATCTCATGTTCCCATTTTTCCAAAATGAGACATTATTCAGATTTTAGGAATGAATTTTGTTTTTGGTGTAACCTACTCAACAAATAGTTAAGTCATACTTGAATCAAAGGCAATACATGATGAATATAAAAATGTAAGACTTCTCCAATTGTGGAGAGATGATTCATTTTCAAGTAAAACTAAAATTGGATGTCAAGAATATACCTAGTATGGTTATTAGGCTTAGCACATCTTAACACCATTGTTATTATTGACTTGTTTATTTTAGACAAAAAACCTTTAAAAATTAAGGTATGCGACAAAGCTTCAAGGTTAGTTCAACAAGAGAGAGTGAACTATTCCAAAGGAGATCTAGTGGTAAAGATACGTCATAATATTCATTTAATTTATTAAGGAATGTAATAGTGATGTGTATGTTTGGTCAGAAGACATGATTTTCTTCAGATTGGCATGTCGAAGAATAATTTGACCAAACATTCATCGATCATGATAATGTAGCATGGCGTAATTCCTAAATTCCTATTTCATTATCTATATAACGAAATTGATGTTCATATGTAGGATTGATGATGAGTCATACATGCAAACATTGATCAACAAAATGTAGTGTGGAGTAATTCCTAAACTCCAATTTTATACATCAGTGTCAGGATGTATGGAGTATCAATGTTGCATGTTGCAAAAAATTCCATTATATTTCATGAAGTTATTTAAAAATAATGACGAAATCCCATAACCAATATGAAAAATAATAAATGATAAATGGATATCATACGATTTATAGTATGATGAAAATACATTATGTCATATGACATGTTTTGAAGATGAAAAGGAAAAAACAATCAAACACGCATCAAGCTGAACACATGGTGCATCTAAGTAAATATCCTAAAAGTTTCATAGGATAATACATAAATCCCTAAGATATAAAAGTTGTGGTCAAGTGATAGACTACATTTCTATATAAGGGTACAAATGTCTATTAGAGATAGTGGGAGATGAATTGACTTGGACTTAGTCAATGCTCGAGATGGACAAATGGTTGACATAGGAACATGTTTCAAAAGTTCATGTAGAAGAGGCATGTTCCAGTGACACATACTCTATAGAAAGGATAAAACCCCATTGATGGTTTTGTATTCACTATAGCTGGTGATAAATAATTCATTAAGAAAAATAATTCCTATAAGTAAGCACTATTTGGAAATTAGTTAATACTGACAAGAAAAATTAAAATTCAATAATGGATTACATGTATTAAATTGCAAAGGGGCTTATAAGTTGAATATTATGGTGGGTATTCAAATGATATGATACATGGATGGTATGATCCTGGTATCAATAAGGCTTAATTGGTTATACCAAGTCAGTATGGCTAAATCCAATAAAATTTTATATATCATAACTAAATTCTAATATCATTTAATTGTCCATTGGATGTCAAAATCATCTTTTGTGGAAGGTGTCTATACAATTCAACTAGAAAGAGATGATGAACCCATCAAATAAAAATAAAGTTTTAAAGTTATTGAAATCTAGTTCTAGATTAAAGTAAGCAACAAGATCTTAGAGCATTCATTTCAGATGAATCTTTTCCTTGTGTCTACCAAGTTTAGTGGGAGCGCCAATGTTTTCAAAGATAAATATGTTCTATAACATATGGAAAATAGATTTTGTTATTACAGTTTTATAAGACTAGGTTAAAAGTAATTCTCCAGTGATTGACTTAAAGTAACAACCCAATCTCTAGGAAAATGTATCTATCTAAGTAGATCTAACAATTTCTTGGACCTATTCAATCATACATAAACTGACATTGTATTGAAAACTAAAATTTGGAAGAATTCAAGTTCAGAATTGTTGTCCATGTCACATGGATTAATCTCTTCAGGTTGACATGTTCAGATCATGGGATGAGATTACCGTTTTTAGTTAAGTTTAATATGCTTTTACGACAGATCAATCACATATGGAATAATATGTATAATAATTGATACTTGTAGGACATACTTTATTTTATACACATATAAATTATATCTAGGAGAATTTCATGTTAAGAGGTCAGAACTATCACCTTGTACTTTAACAAGTACAAATGATGTGTACCTAGTATATAGAGAAGAATTTGTACTAGTTATGGTGGGACACAAAATCATAATCCTTTGATTAATTTGATTTAGTATCACAGTTAGGATAAGTTGATGAGTGAGTCAAGCTCATAAAATCAAGTGTTAGCCATATCTTTGGGGTGCCTAGGGTTCACCCAAAAGAAGTGGAAGAAAAATACATATCCCAATGAATGTAAATTTGGTTGAAAATTACTTTAAAACCTACATTATATTAGGGATTTAAACAATGTGTAATCCCTTTTCACATTGTGTAATACTCGATGATTGATTTCACTAAAAACATATAGCCTTTTTATTATTTGACCCAAAAAATTTACACATTGTGAACCAGCCATGCACAAGCTATGAAACCATCATTCATGTCATGTAAAGATTACGCAATGTGTATTACCTACAGAAGCCATGTTCCACCTCTAGATTCCCCCAAAAAACCCTGGATCCTCCCAAAAAAACCCCAACAACAAAAAATGGACAATTAATGGACTTCGAGGGAATAGACCATTAAATTAGATACCTTTAAAATTATTCTCACCCACAGGAATCTGAAACTAAGCCTAGAAAAAATGGGGTCTGAACAACCACCTCAGAAGCTACCTCTCAAGGGCCTCATCATACCTCAAATGTCATTTCTAATCAAACACACCAACCCAAATGACCAAATAACACACTGCACAACTACATCACCATAACAACAAGACACCTCCCCTCACACAACCATACTGACACACAATCGCTTCAGAACCATCTCAACCTTTATGCATCCCAAACCAAAAACTACTAAAACAAATGAACTGCACCATCCCAAACACATGAATTGTGGAATTTCATCTTCCATGTCAATATACTACCCGCTATGGGTGGAACGGACTCACCTGTATAGGTTTAATAACATCACAGTTAATGTGTCCTAATTACGAATCAGGTCCTCCCATTTTCATATGTCAGTACTTTGTCACACAACAAACCACACACATCACAAACCAATGAAAACAACTCATCTCATAAAACAATAGCATCTAAATATCACATCACAATGAAAATAGAGAAAATAAAAATGCAAGAAAACTCTAGGTTCTAGTCATTCATCTACGTCTCTCACTCCCAGGTACTCTCTTCCAACCCACCATGTATGCACAACACATGAACCAAATAAATAGTTTATCCATACAACACCTTATCTTAGAGATCTTAGATCACTACTAGACATTCCAAAAATTTCATGTCATACTCGATATCCAAGTCTCCTCACCTAATGAAATGGTAGTCATTTTAAAGATTCTGATGAAGGTTAGATAAGTGGAAGGCATCGTGGATCCTCTCTAACTGAAGTATCAACACCAACCAATATGCCACCTCATGAATTCGTACCAACACCTAAAAGGGACCAAAAAAATAAGGAAAAGATTACTCACTCTACCAAACCTCCACTTATCATTATGATGGGAAACCTTCAAGAACATGTGTTTCCCAAACATGAACTTCAAGGGCCTCCTTCTGCGATCAGCATTACACTTTTTCCAGTCCTATGCTGCTTTCATCCCCTCATGAACAAGCTGAACTTTCTCTATCATGCTCTTCACCACATTGGGACCAAGAATGGTTGTCACCAAAACCTCTATCTAGCACAATGAATAAATACATGATCTCCCATATAAAGCCTCAAATGGATCCATGAAAATGGAAGAGTGATGACTATTATTATAATAATACAATACCAATGGCATGTGTCATACCCAAGATCCACCAAAGTCCAATATGAGTTCCGAAAACAAATCCCCCAATGTCTAGATTGTATGTTCTGTCTGCCCATCTATTTGTGGGTGGATATAAGTGTTGAGGCATAACTGAGTGCCAAAACCATGATGTAATCCCTTCCAGGCTTGTGTGGTATAATTTTAATCCTAATCTAAAAAATGGGCCTCAGAACTCCATGAAGCTGAACCACCAAATCTATGTACATCTTATCCAAGGCATCCAATATGCCTGACTCCTTGATCACTAAAAAGTGGGCGGATTTTTTCAATTGATCCCTGAAAGCCTAGATAGAATCCCAACCTCTGTGAGTTCTAGGTAACCTAGTGAGAAAATCTATCAATATTTTATCCCATTTGCACTTGGGAACATCCAAGGGATACAAAAAACTATCAATAACATGATGCTTAGCCTTTACTTGTTGGAAAACAAAACACATTGCCACAAACTCTACCACTAACCATTAGATCTCAAGCCACCAAAACTACATCTTCAAGCCAAAGTACTTCTTGGAAACTCTTGGGTGTAAATCCAAATGTGAGTTATGAAACTCACGAAGGACTACATCATGCATTACTGCTAGAACAACTAACCTCCCATGAATTTGTTTTTGGTTCCTACCATCCCTCTAGAGCATCACTATGGCCAACACGATTTTTCATCACCTCTTCCTCTGAGTATTCCCATTAAGACTCATCCACATTTTATATCATAGAAGAATACACCATCATATGAAAAAGACACCCATTACCACCATCCACTCTTGCATCTAAGGGCAAGGATTCCAACTCCGCTATTACTATCCAAGAATCCCCAAACTCCCGAACAACACCCTTCCACAAATTCATGCTCAATGCATCGGCCAAAGTAATCCCCTTTAGTAAGGTTTAGGATATCTCAAAATCATAATATTGAAGAAAATACATCCACCTCCACTACCAAAAATTCAAATCATGATGGGGAAATATGTACTTAAAACTCTTGTGATTTTTGAAGACCAAAAAAAATCCTCAATGAGGTAATACTGCTGCAACTTCAGTGAAAACAAAACCAATGATAGCTCTAGATCATGGGTGGCATAGTAATGTTCACAGGGAAGTAACTTTCTATACCCCTAGTAGATCACTTCTCATTTCTATATCATCATACATCCCAATCCCAGATATTAAGCAACAAAAAACACATCAAACATCACCCCTTCCTCAGGAAACCAAAGAAATAGATCTCTAACCAACTTCCCTTTCAGGTAATTGAACACTACCTAGCATGGATCACTCCACAAAAAAAATTGTTATTTCGTAGTCAAATATATCAATGAGGATGAAACTTGAGATAAATCAGGTACAAACCTCCAATAATATCCTAAAAGACTAAGAAAATTATAAACCTTTTCCATGTTCTTGGGTTTTTCCCAAGAAACAACTACTTTAACCTTCGATGAGTCTATTACCACACCCTTCTGAGACACCACATGCACAAGTAAATGCACCTCTCATGTACATATTATATACTTGTAAAACATTCTAGAGAGGTGGTGGCATCTAATAACATTCAAGATTGTTTTAAAATTCCATGCATGTTCCTCCTTTGAATTTGAGCATATTAAGGAATCATCGATGAATATGATGATGAACCGATATAGGAACTCATAGAACATGGGTTTTATAAGCCCCATGAACATGGTTGTTGCACTCATAACATAGAATGTATTGACTACAAACTACAAGTTCTCATACCTGTATCTAGAGGCACCCTTCATGATATCCCCCCCCCCTTCACCCTCTGCTGGTGATATCTATACTATAGATTGATCATAAAAAAAAATTCCTCTCTCAACTTGTTGAAAATATCTTCTATCTTTGGAAGAGGGTAATTTTTTTTAACATCACCTGATTCAACCTTTTTTAGTCTATAAACAACTTAGGCTACCCTCCTTCTTCTTGGATAACAACACCAGAGCACTACATGGTGAAACAATGGCCTAATATAAACCTTCTACATCAGATCATCTATCCAAATCCTAAAATCATATAACTCAAAAGGTTCTATTCGATAATGATCCATTGAAATTGGAGAAGCATCAATCTATAAGTATATCTCATCCTCAACATCATGTTAAGGGGTTACCATCACAACATCCATGGGGAAAACATCTTAGAAATCTTTAACAACCCTTGGAACCTATTCCATATGAGTGTTCACTGATTCCATAAAAAAATAAATCAAAAAAAGGAGGGGATCCATTTTTCAGATTCCCACCTGAAAACCCACTCTCCAACAAAAACCACACATTGGACATCCACATCAAAAAACATTACTATCCTACAGAATTAGTTAATAATATCACATACAGAATACAACTAGTCAATGTAGAGGATGACATCGTATGGCCCCATCAGTAGCAAGAAAATATCCCCATGGAACTGATGTGGCCCCATAATTAGTCTACACCCCCAGAACACATCAAACAATATAGTATGACCTCAAACTAGAATAGTCAAAACCCAGGGAATGGGAAGCCTCCCTGTGTCTAGTCTTAGAGAATGGTCTAGAATAGGTGAAAAAAGGAGTGTGATTCCCCTGAATCAAACATGGAACAACCAAGGGTACTAAAAACTGATTGTTCCTATGATGATCTTCATTCCCTCTAGAACTACTGCCTCCACTACACGCAGCTGACCATGCCAATTTCTACTACCTCTCTGCTGACGACCACCCCCACATACATTCTTAAATAGTGGTCCGTGAACATGGGGAACATCATAGGGACATCCTCAACCGGATCTATATCCCTTATACAGAGAAAAAACATGTTTCCCCAACTGTTAAAATGGTCTCACTATCAACTACTGTTGAGTCAGAACTGAACTTGTCCATCCACACAAATCTAAGCCTAGGGAACCACTGGGAACTATTTCTATCAATGTCCTTGAACCCCACAACCAAAATACTAAAGAAAAAAACTCCTAGGAAAATAAAAAAAAACCACTTGACCAAGAAGATCAGAAAGGAATTTGTTGAGGTCAACTCCCTAGCGGTTGAATCCTCAAAGGTCCTGGTTCCTGATACATTCCACTAACAACTCCTCTCCTTGGGTAACCCTATCAGTTCCTCTCCCATGAAAAAACTCCTTGTGAGTGAATTCGCTCGATCAATTAGTTATTCTTGTGAACCTCCAAATATATTGGCAACATAAAGAAAGTAACTATATACTAGATAGAAGGATGGAGTTCCTCTTCATGGAATCTTTCGTTAGAATCCTCATCTGGAAAAAGATCTGAGGAAAATTCTGAAGGTCCTTGAACTTGTTTCCAAACTCCTACACTGACATGCTCCCCTACTAAAGAGAAATAATCTCCTACCTCTTTACTTCCTTTATGGTTGAAAAAAGTGACTATACCCATAACTCATTCTATAAATCAAACCATAGAACATATAACTCCTTCTACTCTCCTAGATAATGTATCCAACACTAACACACATCTCCCCACTTTTGACCAACTTCCAAAGGGGACCAACACTCTATCGGGCCTAAATCAAACTGAAAGAGATCTCAAGATCCTATATCTAGCTCTCTTTCTTCACATATGAGACAATTATCTTGTAATTCCCCAAATCCTACCGTTGGAAAGCACACAACGTCCTCTACCATTAAACATCCTCCTCAATTGGATCAACACTATGGAGATAAACTAGATCAGCTGATTAATCCAAAACTTTCCAAGCCACCTGAGAATGATGAATAAGATCTATAACTGAATGTAAAACAAATAACTTCCTAATCCCATTAGCGTGTAATTTTATTAAGATTCATTTAAACGAATTTAATTTACTTTTTTATCATCTTTAATTTTCCCAAAACAACCCAATTCATAAAATAACACAAGTCATTATAATTCATATACCTCTCCTTGGTCTCTACCCTACAAGAAAGTCCATCTCACTTGGTCATTCAATAAGCATAGACTCCATGCACTTGATCATGGGGGGCCCTAAAATCCTATGACCTAGAAACTATCCATGGCCTATGTCACACACCAAGGTAAACTATCATGATTTCTATACCACCTCAAGAAATCCGCACTGTTCATAACTACAAACTATATCCTATATCTCAACCAATACTATGATACCACTCTATCAAGACCCCCTCCCTATAATAATACCACAATGAGGGGAGAAAGATAACGACCCTCGAGTCATGCCTCTAGTAGGTCCCCGGTTGGAGACTAGAACCAAGGGTATAAAAATCTTATGATATGGGATGAATTTCCCTCTATAATAATATGGGATTTGGATATAAGATATATCATCCACAAATAACTCTAATACATAATATAAAAGAAATCCAAAATCAACCCACCTGTATGTATAAATAGAACTAATATAGATAAAATTCTCCCAATTAAATATAAAAAAGTAAATCTAAAGCAGCGACATAGAAAATATCAAGGATTTGACATAGTAATGTCTATAATGGTCCAAATAGTCCTCCTAGAATCCTAAAAATAGTTTTATATACATAGGGAGAGCATACAAGTATAATAAGTAGTAAAACCAAAGTCTCTCATCCACATGTGAAATAATAATACAGATGAACCTATGAGAAAAATAGCAGAACCAAATAGTACCTATCAAGGAATAATAACCATACCAACCTTGTTGAGGCATGCTCACCAAATAACACAAAACATATAAAATAATATAATAGGAATCACATCGATAAGGGTACCCCACACCACTTTCCCACTGGTATGATGCTCTCACACCCAACGTTATACGCTCTAGGACTCTCATATCTTCTGTATACCACACCACCCCATGAGAACATTTACAACACTCCTTGCTCGCAGGAACCTGGGATCACTACCCCGCAAGCACAACCACAACATATCTTACCCAAAACCACCTATGCCACAACATAACCACTGCCAATACCAGAGTAGTAGGGTATCATGAACATGCAGGACATCAACCTAATTTCCTCCTCCTACCATGGACGACCCCCATAAAAAGCTTCCCCACAAGCACAGTCATATCACATCTCTCCCAAAAACACTTGGGAAACTCTCCAAAAGCACAGTTACGTATCTCTCAAAAAAACATGGGCTATCAAACCTCTCCTGGAAATACCTGGGATATCACAACCACCATCTAATACACTAATAGGACTCTAGAAATCATATCCTATGAAATACCTACCTCACTTGGAAGATGGAGTGGGAAATAGTGGGTACCCCTCCGTCTGTACTCATCATTGGATATCGGGAAAAACACCCCTCACGTGACAATGCGGGTGTCATCACATAGTGCTCAATGTGGGTGAGGATCATATAGAAAACACAAGAATATATTAGTATATATATATATATAATATCAAACACTCAATCTGAACCTATGGGTTCAAAAACAAACCAACCAACTCACAACACCATAACTTTTGATGCCACCTCTAAATGCATAACACCACACAACATGTTTCTACCCCATTTCACATTTCCATCAAATTTCATTTAATAATATCATTATTTTCATTACTTACTATCAACCACATTTAATAACATAATCCATTAATTTTTTATCCACTTACAAATTTCATCCCATTAACCAAACAATCCCAATAAATTTATAACATCATAAAAAATTATTCATTTATTCCATCACTACTCAGGAATATAGTACAAAGAAACACCTACCTCACTGCTCCCAAAACTATGGCCAAACAAACCACCTCACCACCCAAAAAGTGTTTGGACCAAGCCAATGGGGAAGATTTTTTTTAATGAGTTGTCTTTTGTTGTCAAATAAGGTTATGTTTTGTTAAGGAGGTTTATGATGAAAGGAAAGTCACATCACGTTTTGTATTGTGGAAATCATATTGTCCTTTGTTTTCAATAGAATTAGAGTCATTTTTTCTAAAAAATTGGACTCACTCTGTCTATCATAACGATAATCGGATTTTGGAAGAAATGGTTCCAATGAGACTCACTTCGGGTTTTCAATGCGAAAACATTGTAATGATGAATTGATAATTATCTAGAATGAGAGAATCAGACCCATGTAGAATGTATCTTGCTAAAATTAAATGGTCATCAAATTCAATCTGTATTTGGTGTAGAAGAAGTGGTTGTTTCGATAGAGAATCAGAGTCTCTATGACTATGATTAATTAAATTTTGTGATTCCTTAATGATTTGTATTTCACATAAATCATAATTTTATAAAGAACATATGATGCAATCTTGATGGAAGAAAAGTAATTTTTTTTTCCAAAACCTACCTAGATTTATCATATCCATGTGGAAGAGATGGTAGAGGTGTTGTAGATTGTTTTCAGAATTATTGGGTGAAAGTAAATAAGGAAGATGAATATCATACTCAATAACTGTATCATCAGATCATCCATGGTATGCATAAATTTTTTTTCTACACTGGATAAGTGTACTAAGGTTTAGAATGAAAAAGAGTGTACCCAATCTGATCATACTCAGCATGATCATACTCAGAAATGATCATATCTAGACTAATTGTATTATGAAAAGATCGAACTTTAGCTGAGAAGGAAATAAAGAAGCTGGAATGAATGGAAAGTTATGATACTTTTCTAATTGAAATATGATATGGATGAATCTTTTATCAAATTAATTTAAAGTCGTGAAGGGAGTCCTAATACAGGCATAGGTTTGTGAATGAAGGAAGTTGTTCAAAATGTGCCCTAATTTTTTTCCAAATGTCATCATCAAGTGGGTTATGAGTTGAATAACTCTGTTTAATTTTCAAGTGAATCTTTCAAGTGATTCAATATAAATTAATTAAGGATATGATGTTTATTTCAATTGGTTCAAGATCCTTTTTATTAAAATTGAACTATTTTATATATCCAACCATGTGGAGAGAATACATAATGAAGTAAAAGTGGTTTAAAATAGAGATTGTGGAATAAATTGTAAAGGGGGAGATTTAAATTCAAAAGAATGACCATATTTATAAAATCAGAGTGGTATAAATTTCATTATACATTTGTTTTCAAGTGATACAAATCTTTGTTTCAAAGAAATAAAATTCCAAAAATCAGACCCATGAATTGATATCAGACTAGAAATTGAAATGAAATTATAAAGAAGAAGTGAAGATTATAGAAGAATCAATAAGCTTTGAGAAGAGTTGATGAAGTCAAAAATCACCCAATATTTTAAGGGAAGTTGTGATTATGGTTAGTTTGATTATGCAAGAAATTTTTTGGTATTCCTACCAAAGATAATCATGGGCCACCTATAAAAGAAGAAAATTACATTGTACCTTTTTGATGACTGAAGTACTATCCATGAGAGAGAATATATGAGTTGTAGAGAGAACAAGAGGTTTTTGTATTAACTTTGGCTGAAAAAAGATTTGATGGATTAAAGCGTACAAGAAGATACAAGGTCACAAAATTGTATTCAACTGATCATCATACTTAGTGTCTATTATACTCATCTGATTTCCATATTCAACTTATCAATAATATTTGGCTGGTATGAGGCTGAATTAATTGGATCGGGATTTCAATAATGATATTTTCTTATCAAGGAAGAATCATAATAAGATTTTCATACATAGAATTGAAGTGGTGTTGGTTTATCTTTATCATATTATATCAAAGTTATATTTCATTCCTACTAGGGATAATCCTACCAAAAAAATTGTATAAGGGAGAATAATACTAAAAGTAATCGGACTAGGAAAATCATACCCAAGAAAATCAGACATATTTTTTCTAAACAAAGTCTTGGAAGTTCTTACCATCTTCTACGTAAAAAATTGAAGAAGTGTTTTTTCAACCGAATATATTTGTGGAATTGAAAATATGAAAAGGTAACACGAGTTTTTACAAAAAAAATTATTACCCTATTTGTACTAAGAGGGTGGACACACACAATTCAATTTTTTTAAATAAGTGATACATGAGTGTAAGGGTATATCCTACTCATTGTAATCTAGGGATAATTTTATATTGGATTGTGTGGTATTTTATTACTTCCAAACCATACCAAGGATGTTACTATTCTTATTGAATAGTGAACCTTGTAAATACTTGTGTTCATTTGGATGTGTGGTTGAAAAGTTTTTAGTATGTAATTGAATCTTTAACAGTAGGTGAAGCTTGTTTCAAAGAAACATAAAAGAAAACATATCATTGATTCACTCTCTTCACCTCTCAGTGATACAATCATCGTGACTAGGCACTTTAAAGTGGAATCCGAGGGTAGGTTCCCTTCGCCTAATCTTTGCTGATAGAGAATTTTAATTGTGTGAATAGTAAAGGTATTCTAGACTTTGATGGAAAGAATTATCATATCTAGAAAGATAAAATGTTGTTGTATCTTATGTCTATTGGATATGATATTCTTGAAGCTACAAAATATGTGTTTCATCCTATAGATTTTAAAGATTCTCTTACATGTATTGATAATAAGAATTTTGAGAATGATGTCAGGGATATGAATATTATATTATCATCACTTTCAGAAAGTGAATTCATACGAGTAAAATTTGTTGACACCAAGGAAGTCGAACTCATGAGGCAACTCATACAATCATACAAGTCTATTGATCCTGCCATCCCCTTTAAATGAACTCATCTAAAGACTAAATTTCACATAGAATCGGCTTCAAATGTGTAGACTCGAAGAGAAATCTCTCACTCAGGCAGACTCGCCGCTTCCATTGGGTGAGATCCTATTTTTTTAATTTCAAATTTGAGGGTTTATAATTGGCTTCAACCCGACTAACCACATATTTCCTAGGGTTAAATATCTTCTCCTCTGCTCCGAATTTGGTTCCACCCGTATCTCTCTACTCCTCTAGCACACCCATCCCTCCCTCCTTCAGTGGTGCCTCGCATAGCACAAACCATCCACACCCACCCCTAGATCAACCTCACATCACATATTCATAGTCATTCACTCTAACAACACTCAACCTCACATCTTACATTGGAGTGACACCCACCTCTCATTGGAGAAGCACCAAGGATCAAACCCCATAATTTATTTTTAAACATCATCTTCTTCAGAAAACATTGAATCAAGAAATTAGATGGAATGAACATCTCCTACTAGTCTTGATCGGGCTTCTAATAAGGGAGTAGTTAATCAGGTGAAATATTGTCCTATAGAATTGGATGGATATCACATTACAAAGAAGAGTGATAATAGGTAAGGAACTACTTAAACCCTTGTTTCTCTAGGGTAAAGGCTCAAGCTACTCATGAGAAAAAGGCACCCACTAAAGAAGCTAATCCTTGAAAGTATACTATCTTAACAATAGTAGATGGAAAGGAAGTTGGGAGGAATGTGTCCAATTCAACTACATTTAATGATTCCTATATTAGTAGTGATATCTACTCAAACTAGATTTATAAATGAAAATGTGGTTATTTCTATCAGGGAATCTATTTTTGGATCTGAAAATCACCTAACTAAGGCTGGGAATACAATTGGGTCCTCCTAATAGACATCATATATCTTGAAGAAAAAGTATGAATGAATTATTCTCCATGATTGACTCTCATATTGGAACCAATTATGATGATTTATATATATAGTATCAAGAATTAATGTGATAGAGTTGATGATGATTTCAGGTTAAGGATGAACATCCCCATGCCTAATCTAGAAAAAAATTATACAAGACCTTCTACATAGAAACTCAATTAAGGATTTGGGGAAAATTCTTCATTTGAGGATGACCAGGACATAAAGGAAGCACCTCCAAGTTTGGAACATAATGAAATTTCACCCTCTAAATAGGCTATGAATTCTATGAACTAGAAGTCATTTAGACTACACCACCTTCAAGGTATAATTAAGAAGGTTATGCCATGTTTGTAGACATGGTTCACAAGAATGTACTGAAGCTATAGGTTTTATGACTTTTCTTCAGTGAAAAGGGAAAAAGAAGACTAATGTAGGTAATATTTTAACCCTAGGTTATTTTAGTTGTTATTCTGTTCCTTTATAATCTGAGTTTTTGAAAATTTCAGCATTCCATTATCACGATGGGTGCTTGAAGAGATTATCAGGAACCCAAATATCATATAGATTGGGTTGGAGGAATCCTAAGTATATCTCCTTAGGGTGCGATTCTTTACCCACTATCTAAAAGGAAACTCTAATCCAAGCCTACGACAATTTCATGAGGATCTCCCATGAGAGATTCAAAGACTACATGGGATCCACTATCATGGTAATACTCAAATGTTGATATTTGGTTTTTGTTGCTCATTTAGTGAAATGGTTGTTGGGTATATCATTTTCTAATTGTATCACAAGAAATCCTAGTGGGGGTGGGAACTTTTGAGGAACATAGATATTCATCATATCCCAAAAGCAAAAGAACATGGAGATTTCCTAGAATCATTAATTCAAATGCTATGACATGGTAAACAAGGCCAGAATCTTACCCTTTTCCTTGGTTTCCTAATGAAACGATTTAGAAAAAAAATTAACTTATTAAGGCCAAAATCTCAATCTTTTCGCTAACATAAAATTCTATATTAACTAAAATCACCTACAGTGGTAGAAGAGGAGGATGACTGGTGGGATCCCCAGTATCATCCTTCGATTTCACTGGTGATAGTATTGGTGAATTTGTTAAATAATAAAATTTTTATGACCAACCTACTATTGGTAACCACCTTTTCACTAATATTAGTATTTTAATTATTTAGTACTATTAAATAATTAAATGTTCATGACCAAATAACTACTTATAATATTGGTGAATTAGTTAAATATTAGTTTTTTATTATATATTAACTGTATATATTGATGTCTAATTGATAGTATCAGTGCAGGTGTTAAATACTTATAGATCTTGTATTGGGTTTTATAGTTATTTTAATTTTATTCATAGGTGGTATCACCAGCATCACCCTTTGAGAATTAATTAATTATTTTGACTATTTATTTTACCCTGATGTTGGTTCACATGTGAGGAAATAACTTCTTCAACCTCAGAAAAATTGGTGGAGCAATCTTGAAATTTTTAACAATCACCATGAATTGGTTTAATCTGGTATGGTGGTTTTGGATCAGGTTGAAGTATACTCTTATGTGCCTACGATTAGAGTCTATGAGTTGAGTTCACTGGTCTCAAATGAGTTTCAGTTGACTCTTGAGTTTGACTACCTTTGTTTCTACAACCAAATTTATATGGGATAAATTAAAAAACATAAACAAAGGAAATATAAAAGTAAAGAAGGCCAAGTTAAAAATTTGGGGATTGAAATATGAAGATTTTTGGATGGGTGAGAATGAATTGTTTGGGGGATTATTTACTAGGGTAAATGACATTGTGAGTACTATAATATGTATTGTTGAAAAATTGGATGGCTCTATAGTTGTTGATATGATATTGAGAATCCTTCCAAACAAGTTTAATACAATAATTTATTCATTAGAAAAAAGAGAACATAAAAAATTATTCCTTGTTGATTTTCATAACACTCTCATTGATTATTAAATGATAAGGGATAAATATATGAAAAGAATAAAAATGGGTGATAGAGAAATGTATTTCAATGTTTCAAATAATGAAAAGTCAAAGAAAATTCTTTTTGTAGATGAAGCTGGAGAATCTGATTCTGAATATGAGGTGCGTAAAAATTTTGATAATATTTTTTCCTTGTTTTCTAAAAATTTAAAAATATGTACAGGGAAATATAAATGGAAACTTCCCTTGAAATGTTTTGAATATGAAGTCATTAGTCACTTGGATACAAATTTTCCTTGAAGAAATAAATAAGGGAATAATAAATAATAATAAATAAATACAAGAATATCATAGAAGAGACATGGTTTCAAAAAGAATTTGTATTCCATAGGGAAAGATAAGAAATTATTCAATTGCAAAAGAGAAAGATTTGTATCTAAAGATGATGAATAAGAAGATAGTGATTCTAAATCAGAAAAATTAATTGAGTATGGTATTGGTAATACTTTTTTTGCAATAGTAAATGATGAAGAATTTGGAATAAATAGTTCTAATATAGAATAAACTCAACTTGAACATCATTTCAAAGAAGAGTTGAAAGAATCTCTGGGAAATATTAGAAGACTTTAAAATTGAAACAAAAAGTTTGAAGAAGAATGTTCACCAACAAGAAATCAATAATATTTTGATGATGAGAATATAAGGTGAAAAAAATATATCCAATACTTGAAGAAATCTCTTGAAGAATAAAAAAATTGTAATGTGTATCTATAGGTGAAGCTAAAGTCAAAATTACAAGAGTTAGAAATTGTCCAAAAAAAATTATAAAGCTGAATTGAGAAATAAAAGTTTCCAAAACTCTATTGTTTAATTTGGTGAATGATCTTGAAATGAGAAACCTGATAAGGATCAAAAAAAGGTATCATCAAAGGGTGAGAAGAAATATAGAATTTTATCTGAAAATAATAAATATGGGACAATTATGTATGTGGACAATATTGAAAAAGTAGAGAATTTAGAAGTTTTGAAACATCATGAGTCTGAAAATTTTTTTATTTGGATCCATAAAATTTTAAAACAATTATGATTTTTAAGGATAAAAAAGAAGAAGAAGAATATGATTGATAATGGAAAGGTTGATGGGGTAGAAAATAAAGACAGAATAGTTGCTGAGAAATATTTTCACAATTCCAACCAATATGGATGTTTCAGAGGTAAATAATCATTATATTAATATTGTTGGTATTGTGGTGGATTGAGAAATATGAAAAATATGTGTTGGTTTAATAAAAAATGCTAATATTACTCCATAGGCTATGAAAATAAAATGTTGATGGGGAGTCAATTCCCTTAAAAGAACGAGACTGAGAAGGTTGTTTTGAAGAATCCTAGTAAAGGTGAAGTAAAAAAATTGAAAATAGGTTCCAAACTTTAGAAACTATTTGTGAAAGATGTGAACAGCTTGAACACCTTGAAAGAAATGTCTTGTTTTGTTACCATCACAACAAAATATTATTAATAATTCTATAAATCTGAAGATGAATAAAGATAAGGAAGAAGTAAAATCTCTTATTTTTGATACTACATTGAAACCCACAAAAGTAAAACTAAATTGGATTCTTGATACTGGCTATTCTTCTTATATTATAGGAGATTTGAAATTTTTGAAGAATGTGAATGAATTTAATTAAGGTAGAGTGGCGTTTAGAAATTATGAATCCTTTAAAATTAAAGTGGTTGGATCATCCATCATTGGAAAAGAAAAGATGCCAAGAAATATTTATATATTGATGGAATGAAACAAAATTTTATAAGTATTTCATAATTGTGTGATAAGTCTAACAAATTAATCTTTTGAAAATATGTATTTACTATGAAAATTGAATAATATGGAAATATTTTTACAAGAGTCCAACATACAAAATGAAACTTGTTTCATGTTGGTGAAATACTAAGATTTTGTTACCTGAGTATGGTGAAAGAGAATCAATTGTTACATAAAAGGATGTGACACATGTGTCAAAGAAACATGAGAAAGTTATCTAAAATAGATAGTGTTTGAGACATTATTGGTTTTTCAAGAAGAAGGAATTGGTATTACAATATTTTTCATAAAGTAAGGATTACAAATGTTGTGCATAAGTAAGATGATATTTGGTCAAAATAAGCCTTGAAGATGATTTATTCTGGTATCTATGGGCTAGTGAGAAGAAAATAAAAAAATAGAGATAATTAATTCATCTCCTTCATTTATTATTTTACTCACATTACTTATGTTATATATATGAAACATAAATCAGATTCTTTGAAAATATTCTAAAGTTTCAGAAGGAAGGCTGAGAAAGAATATGAGTATTCTATAAAAAAGTTGAGAACAAAAAATGGTGGTGAATACAAAAGTGATGCATTCAAAAGTTATCGTGACAATCATGGAATTTAACATGAGTATATTTCCCCATACACTCCTCAAAAAATGGGGTTTTTGAATGAAAGAATATAAGTTTTGTGGAAATGGGAAGAATTATGTTACTTGAACAAGGTCTCTCTCGTTACTTTTGGAGGCAATCCATGAGTACTACTATTTATATCAATAACCATTATTTCTACATTAATAAATTAGATATGAATCTATATAAATTTTTTACAACAAAACTCCATGTTAGAAACACTTAATAGTTTTCGGGATTCCATGTATTATAAAGAAGAAATGTGGAAACTATGGAAAGTTGGATTGAAAAGGTGACGATGGAATCTTTCTTAGCAATTCTTCAAAAGGAAGAGGATATATATGATTCAATAAAGAGACAAAAATAATTTTTAATTCTTGTGATGTAATGTTAATATAAATAGGTGATAAATAAAAACATATTTAGGTAGAAAAGGAAGTTGAGAAAGTTGAAGAAAACACTTATGACAAAGATATAGAAAATTGTATTCCAAATCAAAAATAAGAATCAGACTCATCTATTTCATGTGATGGGAAATATATTTAAAAATAACTTCCTAGGGTAATAAACTAATTAGAAGCTTAAAATATTATCATTTACCCACATCCGAAGGTTCAAACAAGAAGAAGAAAAAATTCTAGTACACATACTTATTTATATCCAGAGGAGAAAAATGATATGAAAGAAGATTTTGAGAATCCAGAATGGGTTCAGGCTAGGAATGAAGAGTTGGATCAAATTGAAAAGAATGATACATGGGAACTCATACACAATCTAGAAAAAAACATTATTGGATCAAAATTGGTTTTCCCAAACAAGCTAACTGAATAATTTGAAGTGATAAGAAACAAATAAAGATTGCATTGTAAATGGTATTCACTAATTAAAGGTATTGATTTTGATGAATCCTTTCCCCCGGTGGTAAGACTTTAAATAATCATAATCTTTCTTGTTATTATTTCAAAACAAGGCTACGAGATCATTAAAATGGATATTAAATTTGTATTTCTAAATGGTGATCTTGAAGAGGAAGTTTATATTGAACAACCTTGTGGATTTATTATTGGAAAATATGAAATTTAGGTGTACAGATTGAAAAATTATTTGTATGGACTAAAGAAATCATTGATGAAATGGTATTCCAAATTGGATACATGCTTAAAGAATATGAATTTCATGAAATGAATATTGGATAGAAATATCTACATTAGAGAAATTCAATAGTATTACCTCATTATAATTGTTTATATTGATGACATTATATTTCTTGGGAACGATGAAGAAAGATGTGAAAGGTTTTCTAAATAAATAAAAAATGAATTTGAAATTTCCATTCTGGGGGAAATGAAATACTTTCTTGGGTTTCAAATACATCAAAGAAAGAGATACATTTTTATTTCTCAAGAAAAGTATGCTAAGGAACCTCTTAAGAGGTTTGGCATGGAAAATCTAAATTTTGTTTCCATGCCAATATCAGTTGGAAAAAGTTTTAAAAAGATGGATAAGGTAAATAAATTGATCAAAAATATTTTTGGAAGTTAATTGGATTATTGTTATATTTGACTGCCTCAAGACCTAACATTGTTTATGTTGTTACCTTATGTGAAAGATTTCATAGTGTTCCAAAATAATTATATTTAATTACAAGAAAAATAATTCTCATATACATCAGTGGAAAAATAGTATTAAGAATCAGTAATGAGAGGTCAAATAGTATTAAAGTTTTTGGGTATTTAGATATTGATTGGGTAGGAAATGTAGATGATAGAAGATCCACATCTGGTGGTATATTATTTCTGGGAAATAATTGTGTTAGTTTTCATTCAAAGAAATTGAATTTAGTAACTCTCAGTATAGATGAAGTGGAGTATGTTTTTTTTCACTCAATCCACTGATCATATTATGTGGATGAAAACACAATTGGAATATTTACTTGTTGAAATGAGGTTACCCTTACTCTTGGGTTGTGACAATCAAAGAACAACCAATCTCACCTAAAATCCTATTCAAAATTCTCATTCAAAACAAATTGATATCAAATATCATTTCATTAAAGAGCATGTGAAAAACAATGAATTGAATCTAGAATATCTTCCAACATCGGAACAAGTTTCAGAAATTTTCACAAAACCTTTATTGAAGGAATAATTTTCTAAATTAAGGTTGAACATGGGTGTCCAACCTCTTTCTCTTCAATGTTGAGTTATATGTTTCTATCCACTATATCATCTTACCTTTTGTTTGTTTTTTAAAGGGGTATTTTTTTCATAAACCAATCCTTTTGAATGTAAAAAAGATGGAATTGTGGGTAAGCTGTGAATTCAGCCTTATTTTGTGAAGTGAAATATTCTATCTATTTGTTGGGGTGGTTGTAGGAAAAGAAATATTTTTAAATTCTAAGGAATATAGAGAAAATTTGATAATGAATAAGAGATGATAATGGAAAAAAGAAAAAGGTTTTCATGATCCCTACACTTGGACAGTATGGTTTTATAGTCAATGATTCTTGATTCCTACAATTTTTTAGCTAATGTAGGATTAACACAGCTGATATATAAACCATTTATTAAGGATAGCATGTTTAGGGATTTATAAAACATGGTTAACAACAAAATCCAAAGGGGGGATTGTTAGGACCAAACTGATGAGGAAGGTATTTGTTCTCATTAGTTGTATTTTTTTTGTCAAATAAGGTAATTTTTATCAAGGATGTTTATGAGAAAGGTAAATCACCTCACTTTTTATTTTGTTGAAATTTCACATACATTTTTTCAAAGAATCGGACTTCTGTTTTCTAAAAAATCGGACTCACTCTATCAATCGTAATAAGTAGAAGATGTTTGAAAGAAATGGTTCTGATCAGAATAACTTCAGATTCAGTATGTGAAAAGATTGTAATGAGGAATTTATCATTATCTAGAATGAGATAATCAGTCTCATATAGAATGTATCTAGCTAAAAGTAAATGTTTGTTGGATTTACTTTGAATTCGGTGTAAAAGAAGTGGTTCTTTTAATAGAGAATTAGAGTCTCTATGACTACGATTAATTAAATGTGATGATGTATTTTTAATTTTTATTTCACATAAATCATATTTTGATTAAAGAACTAAGGATTAAAGCTTAGTGGAAGAAAAAGGAAAAGAGGTATTACAAAATTTACCTAGATTTATTGTATTTGGGTGGAAGATAAGGTAGAGGTTTTTCCGATTGTTTTCAGAATTATCGATTGAAAAGAAAGAAGGAAGATGAAGATTGTAATATGGAATTATAGCATCTGATCATCCATCATATTCATAAAAAAAATTTACATTGGGTGATCATACTTAGGTTTATAAAGATAGAGATCATACCCAGTATGATCATACTCATAATGATTATACTCTGAAATGATCATATTTAGGCCAATCATATTTAGAAAAGTTCTTACTCATGCTGAAAAGGAAAGAAAGAAGATTGAATAAATGGAAAGTTATGATACTTTCCAATTGAAGTCTGAATATGTTGAATCTATTCTCAAATGAATTTAAAGTCATGATACAAGCATAGCTTTTTGAATGAAGGTATTTTTTGAAAACGTTCCATGATTTGTATTCAAATGTCTTCATCAAGTGCATAAAGAGAGAAATCACTTTCTTTACTTTTCAAGTGAAATTTTAATGAGAGTCAAGAGAAGGAAATGAAGGACATGTTGTGTATTTCAATTGGGTCATTATCCTTTGTATCAAAGTAGAATTGTTCAAATATCTAACTAGGTCAAAAGAAGAAGTGAATAAGTAAAAGTTGTTTGAAAGAAGTTATTTATAATTGAATTCTAAAGGGGAGATTGAAATTCAAAAGAATTATTGTATTAATAAAATAATAGTGGTATCCATTTATTCATATTTTTTTTTTTCAAGTGATAAAGATATTTTTTTGAAGAATTCAAATTTAGAAAATCAGTCCCATGAATTGAAATCGCACCGGTGATTAAAATAAAAGCCTAAATAAGAAGTGAAGATTGTAGAAGAATTGAGAATATTTGAGAAGAGATAAAAAATTCAAAATTTACCTGAGATTTTAGGGTGAAAAGAGATTAAGGTGAATTTGATTAAGCGAGAAAATTTTTGGATACCTACCAAAGATACATTAGGGTCACCTATAAAACGAGAAAATTTCATTGTACTTTTTTTACGAATGAATTATTCTTCGTGATAGAGAAGCTTAGATTTGTAGAGATTAGAAGAAGTTTTCATATTCCCTTTTATTAAAAATGTTTTGATGGATTGAAGTGTAAGAGAAGATAAAAGATCGCAACATTTTATTTCGATGATCATCATATTCAATGTTTTTCATACTCAACTGATTACAATATTCGACTTATCAATCCAATTCAACTAATTATTATATTTGGTTGAATGAATCAGACAGGGATTTCCGTATTTAGATTTCTATACCAAGGAAGAATCATACTGATTTTTCTGTACTTATAATTTAAGTGGTGTTGATTCATTTTAAACATATTTTATCAAAGTCATATTTATTTCATATTAGGAATAATTGTATCAAGAATAATCATACTGAGAATAATTGTATCAGGGATAATTGAGCGTAGAGGAATTAGACTGGGAAAATCATACCCAGTAATAACAGACTGAGTTTTAATAAAAAAATTCAAGAAAGTTATTACCATATTCTAGGTAGGAAATTGAATAATTGTTTTTTCAATTGAATACATTTGTGGAATTGAAAAGTATCACAGGTAACATGAGTTGTTACAAAAACACTGTATTACCCTATTTGTGCTAAGAGGGTACACACACAATATTGGAATTGTTTACATAAGTTCTACACGAGTGTAAGGGTATATCATAATCATTGTAATCTAGGGATTATTTTCTAGTGGATTGTGTGGTATTTGATTACTTCTAAACCATACCAACGATGTAGCTATTATTATTGAATAGTGAACCTTGGAAATACATGGGTTTATTTGGATGTGTGGTTCAATTATTTTCAATAGGGAATTGAATATTTAACATGAGGTGAATTTTGTTTCAAATATAAATAAAAGAAAAACTATCATGGATTCACCCCCTTCCTCCTCCCAGTGATACAGTCTTGATGACAGGGCACTCACAGCCCACAAAACACCTCTCTGCCCCAAAATCACGGCTCGCAAACCACCTTGCCGCCCCAAAATCAAATCCCACAAACCATCAACCCCACATACCCCAACCACACATCATTTTCCCATAAGAACACCCAAGATTCACAAGATATCAAGATAATTTTACAGATTTACAAAGGGTATTTTATCACATTCCACTTTATTTTAGGGATATTATCACACAAGTCATTATCCTAGGGAAACCATTGTATTGGCCAAATATATGTGGTTAATTAATTTCCATTTTAGGGTTATATAAAAACAATCAAAATAGGTGAAAAAGTCATATCACATATCATCCAACAGAAAAAAAAAAACCCAATGGTCACATTTTTTAGTGGGACCACAAGCCCGTATAATCAACAGTATCACAAATAACATCAAATCAGTAAAATAATACGAATCAAACCCATTTACCCCTTTAAATTTCAATTTAAAAAATTCTTTATCTTTTATTAATCCATCAAAACCATAAACCATAGATAAATAAAAATAAACCCCTCCATCATGATACACAATAAAGAGAAACAAGAGATTTCCTACCTCAGAGAATCTTTTCCAACTCATTGTGCACTCTAAGGCAAAAAAGAAGTACCTGCAACCACAAATGAACTAAAATAAATTGTAGATCAACCCGAACTGCACCTAAAGACGATAAAAATGATTCCCAAACACACTACCCAAACCAAACTACACAAATGTATGAAAACCTTGAATAAGAATTGGAGAAAACCACCCAAGATAAAGGGAGGGATTGCCATGGATTGACAACAGAACAACCACTAAGACCAATGGATAAAAGATAGAAGAATAGGTCTTGATTAACTCCTTGAGGTTCCTATGGTTCATCCAAAATAATAGGAAGAAGAACCATGAATGAATGAATGTAAATTCAACCATAAAAAACTTTTAAAATTGAACTACATTGAGGATTTACATGACATGTAATCCCCCTTCACATCGTGTAATCCTCATGGTTCAGTTTCTCTAAAAGACATGTCAACATTTTTTTATTTGACACCAAAAATCAACACATTGTGAACCAGCCTCGCATAAGCTATGAGACCAACTTTCACATCTTGTAACACTTAAATGAATTGTATTTCATGCAGCAGCCTTACTGCACCTCCATCCTCTATAAAAAACTCTTGAAACCTCCCATAAACACCTCCACAACCAAAAATAAAAATGTAACATACCAAGAGGGCATGCACCAATAGAAAAATTCAAATATATTTCCCTTTAAAATAATCTACACTCCATCACAACATTACTATTACTCCCACTACAAAAATATTTATACAAATAGAAAATTAGTGACAGATAAAACATCAATTAGTACAAAAAAGTAATTCAAACAGATATAATTTTTTGTTGATATTAATTATAATTACCAACACATTATTTACCTGAAAAGATCATCAATTGATATTAATTATTTAATACTACAAATATTTTACTTTTTATTGGATCTGTTACTTTGTCAAGCTTATACCAACATTTTTTTACCAAAAAATATTTTTTTTATAATAATTTGAGCTATTTTTTATTTTTTATAATATTATTATTTACTAATTATTAAAAAGATAAATTTAATTAAATAAGTATAAGATTAATATTACATAACCCGACACCTCTAAATGAAACACCATGCCTCCAAATTTCTTTATCGAAGAACCCATATACCTATTCAGCAACTTTAACTATTAAAAAAACTAGCCCTGCACCCCCAAATTAGTGTCCTATGATTATTTGGGTCATCATTAATAACCCTTAAATTCATAAACCATCCTTATATCCCCAACTATTTGAAATCATTTCATTATTTAGCAAGTATGTTTCCCTTCATCATCCACCCCTTCAGTTCACCAATGTCATTCCTTCTATATATTTTCTGAATTTCATCACATTTGGTGGGAAGTATTTATTTTAATGATCATTTTATTCCACTATACTCAAAATATTTTTGAAATAAGGGAAAATTTTAATTTCAGGTAAAAATTAAATGAATTAATTTGTGAAGAACTCATTGGTGGGAAATTAAATGTGAAATTCCAATAATTGTTTCCCTATTTATGGCTTTGAATATTGAGTAATCGCCTCTATTTTACATTTCATATTTCATATATTAAACTTTCATCTCAACCATAACAAAGTGATAAAAATTTATAAAATGTTTTTATTAATGAGTGGATTTAATCTATTTATCACTTATACATTGGTTGCATTGAAAATAACAAAACTCTTTAGACTTGAAAGTTACTTGCTACACTTAACCTATGATTTTGAATAAGGGAAGGGGGTATGATGATAAATTAGAACTTTTTTAAAACACAGATTAACCAAACTCCATTGAAAGTCTGATTCTAGGTATATGTGTCTTTTTAAATGAACTAAAATGATTTTATTCTATAGATTGTATTAAAATATACAATATACATAAATAATTACACCTTAAATTGGTGAATATTGAATGTTTTACATATGAATGCACCCCAATCATCTAATTAAAAGGGGATTCATTATTGTTTTGTGAATAATGTTTGTCTATTTGTTTTTAGTTATATTTTATTTGTTGATTTGGTGTGTGGAATACCTCAATGTTTTGTTTTTTCTTGACTAATGAATGATTCTCATTTTTTGTTCTGTGTACATTCATTATATTAATTTTGTTACATTAATAAACTATTATTCTATTGAATTTTATATTGACAGTATGTACTTCTTAGAGTTTTTATAGTGTATGTCTTTGGTTAAAAGATTTAATTAGATGAAATATTTTCAAATTTTGATATCTGTATTGAATTTAATTTATATTTTGAACATCGTAGTTATATTTTTAAATGACTATAAATTAGAAGTGTCTTGTGTTCATGAATTATAGTTATTTTTTTATTTAAAATTAATTATTTCATGAACTATCTCTAAGTGTGATTCTTTATTAATACATTGTTAATATTTTATTTTCCAATTTCTAACTGTTAGTTTTAGTTCCCTTGTTAATTAAATTTATCACATGACTTATTATTTTATTCTAAGTCATGTCATGGTATGGACTATTCATTAGTATATTAGTGGAGTTATTGTTGTTTGTTTGTCAAATTTGGATGTAATGTATGACTTCTCATTAGGGAATTATTAAACTAGGAACATGTGATTCAGCTCATTGTTTTTATGGTATGCTTAAGTTGTGGGCATTTGATGAACATTCATGTAGTACCCCTGGTTTTTGATACATAACCCTTTCTTTGTGTTTTTATGGATATAAAGTATAAGGGGGGAATTTGGAAGAGTTTGGTGAACTTTCAATTAGTTTTGGGGGATAAATTAAAGGTGCATGGGTTGCACATAGTTTATCCAAACCATGTGGAAATCCTTGGAGACACTGTGTGCAATAGCAGGTTCTAGAC
Source organism: Viscum album (assembly GCA_963277665.1). Classification (NCBI taxonomy): domain Eukaryota; kingdom Viridiplantae; phylum Streptophyta; class Magnoliopsida; order Santalales; family Viscaceae; genus Viscum; species Viscum album. Next base: position 39,867 of record CAUJRU010001407.1, read on the forward strand.
ATCAAGATTTGGCATGGTGTGCACACAGTTAAAAAGACCATGTGAGTAGGCCATGTGAGGGTCTACCTGGAGATTAGATAATGCACAGTAAGAACACGGCTTTTCTAACTGTGCGAAGTAACCATGTGCGTGGTTAAATTGAGATCCTAAAAAAGTGGACCTCACGTGTTTTTGCCTCTAAGTTTCTCATTTTTTTCTCCCAAGTAGACTTACCTCGGTATTTATCTTCCTTAAAGATATGATAACCTCTCCTAATAGTTTTGGAGTCAATCTGACAGCTTCCCTTGGTGATTCAAAGCTGGATTCTTGTGGTATATGATCATTCTTCTTCGTTCTTGATCGGTTTCTCAGATCCACATAAATATACTTCCCCTCTATTATTGGTTTATCATATATACACTCTTTATGGGTAAATATATGAGTTTTTATTCTAAATAAGTTGATATTTGGTCTTGATCTTTCCTAGAGAAGAGATTTAAGGCATTTCTGTGAAGAATCGACCTAGTTTTCTTGAGTTTCTTCAACCATTGTCAAGTTTCATAAAAACCTTTGAGGTAGGCGGATTCTCTCTTGAATCCAATTCCTATAATTGATTGGATTAGTTTATAATTAATTAAATTTAATTAAATTTATTGTGAAATCTTGGTTCAATGACTAGAATAAATCTTTTTTAGTGATGATTTATCATTTTTGTGAAATTGTGTAATCTCAGTGAATTGTTGTAAAAGTTATTAGTTTCTTGAATTTAAAATATGGATTTTAAAATATGGATTTGATATAATTGAAAAATAATTTGATGAAAAATGCATTTTCAATAAAAAGTATGTTTTATTAAAATGGTATGGCTTTTAAATAGTTTTGATGGAAATGGTTTTCAATAAAAATGTGTTTTATTGAAGAGGATTTTTTGGCATGATCAATTTTAATATTGGTGTGTGAGTTCATATTTAATTTTTAGGACTTGGTAGAAATATGGCCTTATGCTCGGTGAAAATGTAAAAATGGAACATAAGATATAATTACCTTGTGATGACTTGGTAGATCAATGAGAAACCGCTCATGAGTATGGAACTGTCATCTCGTAGCATGCATGGCTAGTTGTGTGGATGTAAGGAATGGATTGGGTATGCCAAAGGAATATTGAGAAATGGTTTTAAAACTTTGTTTAGTTATTTTCTGGACAAATAACTTACTGTAATATTGGTTTCAATTTCACTTCTATCCTTGTGGTTATAAATGGTTTTGGAAACTTATTTATATTTAGTTATAAACTATTTTTAGAAATTATTTTATGTAAACTGTTTTATATATTTGTTGTTAAATCTTTTATCCTAGTGGTGTAAGTTGGTAATTCATTGGGGAAAACCAACTGATTTTTATACAAACCCCTTCTTTGGCACTTTGGTTCTTTTTCTAATGATATCTTTCCGGATATGGGAAAAGGTAAAGTATCACACATTATTTCCACCACTTGGTGACACTCAGGCTGTTTTTTGATCTTGGAGCATGGGGTACGTGGATCTTAGAGTCTTGCGGTCTTCTTGGAGTATTCCATTGGTTTCTAATATTTACATTGAGATTTGTTTAGTATTCTATTATTGCATACTTTGGAGTGGTTTTTATATGAATAAAGTAGTTGAGATGTCCTAATTTGATTCAAACATCATATAGTGGGTTTTTTTGTTATGGATTGCTTGATTAATAGTTTTATTGTTAAAGGGTATATCATCCCACACATTCATTGAAACCCTTGAACAATTATTTCTAGACTTTCACATCTTGGAGAATTCACCTAATTCCAGGTAATGACTCATTGTACCCTCAATCCAGTGAGAATTAGTGGTTCATTACAAATGGTATCATTCTCTTCGTTCCTTGCCTAACAAGAAGTCATCAGTGTTCATGGTCTTAGAGTTAAAATTCCTTCTTGTATAATCCTTGGGTTATGATCTTAAAAAAGAGTAGGATTTTCATGAATTGAAATTTATATCATAAAAGTATGTAGCTGACCCATTTATTATGAACTTCAATTTACCAGGGTGTTAGGTAGATAAGTGTTTTGGAGGAACTTATTGGATACTATAACTTCATTGTCATGGGATTGGCCAATGAGACCAGCATGTCATGTAATAGAGAAATGAATTCCCACTAGGATCACATATTTCAGTTGGAGTAATGATATATGATATTTTAAGAAGGTTTGAATTTGAAAAAATGCATATTTGTTTTTCAAATGATATATTTTGAAAAGATGATACTTTGTGTATTTTGAAAATGGTTTGATTTTCAAAAGAAAGAATGAATATTTTTTTTCAAAAAATGGTTGAACGTGAAAAGTTTGTTTTTGTAAAACAATGTTGTGATAGTTGATGTGATATAATTTTAAATACTAATCCATCAGTTTCAAGAGAGAGAGACTTATAGAGTTTGTTGTTTGTTTAGAAAATAGAACCCAGTAGGTGTTGTAGAAACCAATTGGAGAAGCTATAGAGAACATGGTTGCACCTGAGCCATAGGTGAACCAAGAGCTAGATCAGAGCATCATCCATATATTTTAGGCTGTTGACATAAGGAACCAGAGGGATGAGATGAGGCATGTGGACCATTACATCTAGTTCATGAATCAAAATCCAACCATTTTCTAGGGTGATTCTGAAACCGAGAAGGCCGAGGTGTGGATCAGTAGGCTGGACCATATCTTCGAGTTCATCAACACATTGGTGGATCTGAAGGTAATTTTGGATACATATATGCTTGAAGATCTTGAAAGTCAGTGGTGAGAACTATTAGTGCATGCTAAAGTGGATCAAGGCCTTACTTACAAGGATTTTGAGGAATTTTTATATAAACAATTCTATCCTAAAACGTTCAAGATCTAGAGGATGACATAATTATTTAACCTAAAGCTGTAAAATATCTCTATCATAGAGTATGTAGCTAAATTCATTAATTTAGTACACTTAACACCAGAAGATGCATAAAGTGCATCCTTGAAGTCACATATCTTCAAATCAGGGCTAACGTAGGAAATTTGATCAAAGATTCCAGTGCTCTGTAATAATGACTATACAGAGATGTTGAAAAGAGCAGTGGTGGTTGAGTGAGACATCTCAGGAGTGATGGGAGGAGGAAATATGACGATACCTACTGTAAATAGTGGAATCTACAATGTTGGGAGCAAGATAAGGAGAGATACTTATTCCCAATGTGGGAGAGGGAATCCAAATGTGATAGGTGGATCACTAAATCTTCCTCCATGAATAAAGAGCCAAGAGGGATGCTACCAATGTGGTTCCTTTGACCACATAAAGCTAAAGTGTATAGCACAACTATGATCATTCCATAATTGATACAATATGGGACGCCTTAAGTGATTTTTTCATATTTCTCTGAGGTTGGGTGCTCAAGACACTTCTCAGGTGTCACAATAATCATATGCTTCAATAGGAAGATGCTAGAAGAATCAGTCTCATCAGCAAAACAAACATAGCCATGGTGATTCTTAAAATACCATGACTCCATGTCAAGGACAATCTCAGAAAAGAAATAAAGAGCTGAGTGCAGCGACAAAGAAACTGTATGGATCTGAGAAGATGCTTGGGGGTGATCAAACTGGACCATCTACAGTGCAAGGTATGATTATTTTGAATTCTAGATTCATGCAAGTACTATTTGATATCAGTGAATCACATTCCTTCATTGATTCTCATGTTGTTAATCTACTATGTTTGAAAATAGAAATGATGCCTTCTGTGATAAAACACCAAAATCCTCTTGGTGAAAGAGAATGTAGAACCTTCATGTGTAGAGTTTCTTCTATAAATATTGATGGAGTTGAGCTAAAATGGGACTTCTCGATATTGGAGATGGATGTATGTGATGTAATACTAGGTATGTATTGGATGAAAATGTGCAAGGCTTACATCAACTATTATAGTAGGACAGTTGGAATGATAACTGAGGATGTCATTGAGCATCTCTTCAAAGGAGAGAAGGTCATGAAGAAGGGTGCAACTGGACTCTTGGAACTAGCAGTGGGAATGATCTCTTATTTCCCTTTTGTCTTAGAGGATTTAACCAAAAGAGTTAAGGTAATTGAAAGTGCTATTGGAGGACATACAAATCAAGAGCTTTATTCAACCAAGTACATCTCAGTGGGCATCCCCTATGTTGCTCGTGAAGAAAGATGATGGAACTCTTCAACTGTGCATCAATTATCATAAGATTAACCATGTTACGATAAAGAATTAGTATCCACTTCCACACATTGAGGATCTATTTGATCAACTAAGGGGATATCTGTGGTTCTCTAAAATTGACTTGCAATTATGATATCATCAATTGTGAGTTCAGAAGGAAGATATTCCAAATATAGCTTTCAAAAAAGATATGGCCACTAAGAATATGTATCCATGCCTTTGGGTATCATGAATTCACCAACAGCCTTCATACCTTTGATGAATCAGATATTCCAGCAACATCTAGACTCTTTTTTGTGGTGTTTGTAAAATAAATATTGGTGTATTCAAATACAAGGACTAAGCATGAGGAACACATGGTGACAATGTTTCAAATCTTGAGAGATCACTGTATGTATGCCAAACTATCTAAATGTGATTTTTGGATACTGGAGGTATGCCTTTGTGGCCATGTGATTTATGAAAAATGCATTTCATTGGATCTTAAAAATATAGAAGTTGTGTTCTTGTGGAAACCACTGAAGAATATCTTTGAAGTATGAAGTTTTCTTGGTCTAGTAGGTTATTATAGATGCTTTTTGTGTGACTTATCATGACTACCCTCGCCAATTAAAACATTGAAAAAGAATAATTCTTCATTCCAATGGATAGAGGAATGCTAGAAGTCTTTCCAAGAGCTGAAAATTTTTCTTACTTCTGCACCTATCTTAATTTTTCTAGAATCAGGATGAGGATATGTGGTGTACTATGATCCTTCCAGATTAGGGTTGGGATGTATTCTTATAAAAGGAGACCATGTTGTGGATTATGGTTCATGGATGATGAGAGAGGATGAGAATAATTACCCAACACAAAACATGGAATTAACATGATTCACTCATGCCTTGAAGACTTTGTGTCATTGTCTCTTTGGTGAGAAATTTATTGTGTTCACGGACCATAGAATATTGAAACACATTTTCTCATAGAGAGATTTGAATTTGAGAAAAGTAGATGGATGTAATATATCAAAATGATTGACTTTGACTTTATTTATACACCGGGAAAAGGGAATTCAGTGGCAGATGCATTGAGCAGAAATTCATATGCTCAGTTAGCAAAAGAAACTTTATATGAATGGCAGTTGATGTCGGTTCTAGCCAACATGCATGTGGAATGAAAAGACCAAGGTGTTTTTGTGGTTTTATTTTTTTTATGTTTGTTTCTAATTTGGTAAAGATGGTCAAAGAGGCACAAAAATATTATGCAAAATTTTTGGTTATGAGTACAAAACTCAATGGTGGGGAGACTGTTGAGGGTTGGAAAATTAATGGGAGTTCAATTTCCTATTTAATAGATCGAATGGTTGTACCTAGATCGTATCATGAGAAACTCTATCATGCTTACCACCATTCGAGATGGGCTATACATCCAGGCACACAGAAGATGTATAAGGCATTAAAGGAATAGTTTTGGTAGATAGGAATGAAAAGGAAGGTGGATGAGTTCATGTCATGGTGCTTAACTTGTTAGCAGGTTACAGAAGAGAATTAGAGACTAGTGGGTATATTGTAGTCTTTACCAATCCCAATGTGGAAATGGCAGTAGATAGTGATGAATTTTGTTACAGGTCTCCCAAGAATGGTGCATAAACATGATTTCATATGGGTGATAGTGGATCATTTTACCAAGTCATCCCATTTCCTTCCAATTCATGAAACTTATATGGTGGAGGATCTGTCGAAAATATATATCCAAGAAGTGGTAAAGAGACACGATGTATCAGTTTCAATTATCTCAGATAGACATTTGAGGTTCATTTATCATCTCTAGAAATCCTTATGAAATCCCTTAACACTTAGTTGAATATGAGCACGGTGTATCATCCTCATACGGATGGGAAATCTGAACGGACCATACAGACATTGGATGACATGTTGTGGGCTTGTGTAATGGATTTTGGGGGCTCATGGGAGGAAAACTTACCCTTAGTGGAGTTCTCATATAATAGCATCTATCAAGGTTTAATATGTATGGCTCTGTTTGAAGCATTGTATGGGTGTTCTTGTTATTCTCCACTATGCTGGGTGGAAATAGGTGAAAGTTCACTAGTTGGGCCAAGCCTTGTCCAAAAAACATGGGAGAAGATCCAGTTAAAAAGAAATATGATGGAGATGGCTCAAAGTCATCATAAATCTTATGTTGATCATCACTGATGGTCATTGTTATTTTCCATTATTGATCATGTGTTCATGAGGATCTCTAAAAGGATTAGACATCGTAATTTTGGGAAGTATAAAAGTTATCTCCTTGGAAAATAGGCCCTTTTAAGATACTAGAATTATTTAGAGAGGTGGAATACCATTTGTCACTACCACCATAGTTTAGTTCAGTTCATAATGTGTTCCACATATCGCAGTTAAAAATGTACCAGCCTAATCCTGACCATGTGATCAGATGGAATAACATTGACCTAAAGTTGGATGCTTTGTTAGTACATATTTCGGTGTAGATTGTGGATAGAAAAGAAAAAGTCTTGCCTAGAAAAATCACCAATCTAGTTTGAGTTCTATGGAAGCATGATCAGATCTAGAAAGAGACTTGGGAATGTGAGAATGAAATGAAAGAGCAATGGTCAGAACTCTTTCAGGGAAGAGAAGGATTTCTACTTTTTGTGGACATAAAGACAAATGGTGGGGAGAATTTAATACCCTAGGTTCCTAGTAAATAACCCTTTCAGTGTTTATTTATGGATATAAAGTATAAGGGGTTATTTTGGGAGAGTTTGGTGAACTTTAAATAAGTTTTGGGGGCTAACGTAAAGGTTTACAGGTTGTGCATGGTTTATCCAAACCGTGCGGAAATCCTAGGAGAAATCCTGTGAAATGATAGGTTTCAGGTAGAGAGCTTTGTCATGGTGTGTGCATGGTTAATGAGGTCATTTGAGTAGTCCATGTGAGGGACTTTCTAGACAGTAGCTAATGCATGGTTAGAACATAGTTTTTCTAACTGTGTAAACTAACTGTCTGCGTGGTTAAATTGAAATCCTAAAAATGTAGATATCACACATTTTTGCCTCTAAGATGATCATTTTTTTCTTCTAATAATCCCTACCTCATTATTTATCTTCCTTAAACATATTATAACCTCTCCTAAGAGTTTTGGAGTCAACGTGAAGGCTTCCCTTGGGGATTTGAAGTAGTATTCTTGAGGTATATGATCGTTCTTCTCCGTTCTTCATCGTTTTCTTAGATCTACTTCTCCTCTATTCTTGGTTTCTTAGATATACACCCATTATGGGTAAATCTACGAGTTTTTATTCGAAATAAGTGGATATTTGGTCCTGGTCTTTCTAGGAGAAGAGATCTAAGGTTGTTTAATGAAGAATTGACCTGGTTTTCTTGAGCGTTCTTCGTCTATTGTCACATTTCATTAAAACCATTGATGTACGTGGCTTCTCTCTTGAATCATATTTCTAGAATTAATTGGATTAGTTTCTAATTGATTAAATTGATTGAAATTGATTTTGAAATATGGGTTCAATTTATGGAATAAATTTTCTTTGGTTATGATTTATCATTTTTGTGAAATTGTGTACTCTCGGTGAACTATTGTGAAAATGGTTTTAGTTTCCCAAATTTAAAAATATGATTTTAAATTATGGATTTTCTATAATTGAATAATGGTTTGATATAAATTTTTTTTATTTAAATGGTTTGTAATTGAAATAGTTTTGATGGAAATAGTTTTCATTACAAATGGGTTTTTATTAAAGGGATTTTTTTGGCATGATCCATGGGTATATTGGTGTGTGAGTTCATATCACATTTCTAGGTCTTGGTTGAAATATGAACATGTGCCTAGTGCTAAATGAAAAATGGAACACAAGATATAATTACCTTGTGATGACTTGGTAGATCAACATCAAACCAGTCATGAGTATAGAATAGTCATCGTGTAGCATGCATGGTTGGTGGTGTGAGAAATATTGAGAAATGGTTTTAAAGATTTATTTAGTTATTTTCTATAAAAATAAATTTCTAGAAAATTTGTTTTAATTGCACTTTTTTTTGTTATAAATGATTTTTTAAACTTATTTATATTTAGTTATAAACTATTTATGGGAACTTGTTTTATAGAAACTATTTTATATAATTGTTGTTAACTCTTTTATCCTAGTGGAATGAGTAGGTAAGTCATTGGGGAAAACCTAATGAGTTTTATACTCACCCCTACTTTGGAACTTTGGTGATTTTGTAGATGCTATCTTTTGGGATATGGGAAATGGTAAAGTATCACACCTTTTTAGCACCACTTCGTGATGCTCATGCTGTTTAGTGATCTCAGAGTATAGGGAACATGGAGCTTGGAGTCTTGTGGTCTTCATGGAGTCTTTAGTCAGTTTCTTTTGTTTACTTTGAAATTTATTTATTCTTCCATTATTTTATACTTTGGAGTGGTTTTGATATGAAGAAATTATTTGAGATGTCTTGCTTTGATTCATACATAATATAGTAATTTGTTTAGTTATGGATTTCTTGGTTAATAGATTTATTATTAAAGGGTAAATCATCCCCCACATTCATTGAAACCCTTAGTTGTTTATTTATACCCTTTTTAATCTTGGGGATGTTTCCTAAGTCCATGTAATGACTCATTGTACCCTCCAGACAATGAAAATTAGTGGGTCATTATAAATGATATCATCTTGTTCGGTCCTTGCCTAACAAGTACTCATCGGTGTTCTTGGTCTTGGAGTTGAAATTCCTTCTTATCTATTCCTTGGGTTGTGATCCTGGAAAGGAGTGGGGTTTTCATGGAATTAAATTCATAGCATAAAGGTACGTAGCTAACCCATTTATGCTAAACTTCAAGTTACCAGGGTGTTGGATACATAAGTGTTTTGGAGACACTTATAGGATACTGGAATCTCATTGTCCTGGGTTTAGCCAATGAGAAGATCATGTAATGAATTAGAGGAATGAATTCCCACTAGAATTCCATATTTGATTTTGAGTAATGATATGTGATCTTTTGAAAAGGTTTAAATTGTGAAAAATTTATAATTTGTTTTCAAAAGATAGATTTTGAAAAGAGGACACTTGGTGTATTTTGAAAATGGTTTGATTTTCAAATGTAATAATGATTTTTTTTCAAAAGATGTTTGAATGTAAAAAGGTTGTTTTTTAGAAGAAAAATGTTGTGATAGTTGATGTCATAAAATTTGAAATAATAATCCATTAGTTTCTAGAGAGTAAGACTTACATAGTTTGTTGTTTTTTTAGAAAATGGCACCTAGTAGGTGTTGTATAAACTAACCAGAATAATCTGTAGAGAACATGGTTCCACCTAAGCCACAGGTTAACCAAGAGCTGGTTTAGAGCATCATCCATGCATTTCTGGCATTAGACATGGGGAATCAGAGGGATGATCCAAGGCATGTAGACCATTCCATCCAGTTCATCAAGCAGAATCCACTCATATTTCACAGTGATTCTGAACCTGATAAGCCATATGTGTGGATCAATAAAATTAATTATATCATTGACTTCAATAGAACACTGGTAGTGCTAAAGTTCAAGATGGAGACTTATATTCTTGAAGATCTATCATTATAGTGGTGGGAACTAGTAGTGCATGATAAATTGGATCAAGGCCTTACTTGGGAGGATTTTGAGGAATTGTTTAATCAAAAATTATATCCTCACACGTTCAAGATCTAGAGTAAAATAGACTTCTTTAACATGAAGTAGGAAAATATATCTATCACAAACTATGAATCTAAAGTCATGAATTTGGTAAGCTTTGAACCAGAAGTTGTGGAATGTGTATCCTTGAAGGAACGTATCTTTGAATCAGGGCTAAGGTAGGAAATTCGATAGAAGATTTTGGTGCTCTTTATTAATGACTATACAGATATGGTGAACAGAGTGGAAGTGGCTGAGCAAGACATATCAAGAGATATGGGAGGAGGAAATATGATGATCCCTATTAGAAATAGTGGAAGCTCTAATGCTGGGAGTAAGAAAAAGTGAGAAGCGTATTTCCAAGGTGGGAGTGGGAATCAGAATTTGACAACTCGATCAGTAAATATTTCTGTAAAACAAAAGATCCAAATGATATGCTACTAATCTGGTTTCTTTGATCACATAAAGTGGGAGTGTACAACACCACCAAGATCATACCATAATTGCAACATGATGGGTCACCTTAAGTGATTTTTTTATAGTGCTCTTAGGTTGGGTTCTCGAGACACTTCTCAGGAATCACAAGCATCGTATTCTTCGATAGGGCAAGGCCAACAGAATCAATCTCATCAATAGAAAAAATATAACCATGGTGATTTTCATAATAAAGTAAATCCTCAACAAGGACAATCTCACTAAGGCAAAAAAATGAAATGTGCAGTGATGAAGCAATTTTATGGAGCTAAGAAGATGATTGGGGATGATCAAGCTAGACCATCTATGGTGAGAGGTATGATTCTTTTGAATTCTACCATTGTGCAAGTGTTTTTTGATACTGGTGCATTACATTCCTTTATTGCTTCTCATGTTGTTGACCTGCTATGTTTTAAACTTGAAATGATGCCTTATGTGATAAAAATCCAAACTCCTCTTGGTGAAATTGAGCGTCGATCCTTTGTGTGTAGAGATTTTTCTATAACTATTAATGGAGCTAAGCTAAAATGGGACTTCACGATGTTGGAGCTGGATGTCTATGAAGTAATCCTAGGTATGGATTTTTTGACATTGTTCAAGGATCAAATCTATTGTTATAGGAGGACAGTTAGTTTTATGATTGAGGATGGAATTGAGAATCTCTTGAAAACAAATATGGTCATGAAGAAGGGTGAAATCGGATTGTTGGCACCAGTGGTGGGAATGATCTCTTACCAGTTGGAGGAGTTGACTTTGGAATCAATGGAAGAGATCCAGGATGTCAATTTTCCAACAGTGGTGAATAAATTTTAAGATTTCTTTCCCAAAAAATTCATAGGGTTACTAACTATAAGGCTAGTGGAGATTACGATTGATCTCCTTATGGGGACCAGTCCTATTTCCCTTCTGTCTTATTGGATGGAACAAATAGATTTAAGGGAATTAAAAGTATAGTTGGAGGATCTGGAAATAAAGGTTTTTATCTGACCAAGTATGTCTCTATGGGAAGCACTGGTTTTGTTCATGAATAAAGTTAATGGAAATCTTCTGTTATGAATCGATTATATAAAGCTTAACCTAGTTAGGATAAAGAATTTGTATCCACTTCCACATGTTGTTGATTTTTTTGATCAACTGAGGGGTGATATGTGGTTCTCTAAAATTGAATTTCGATTAGTATATCATCAATTGGGAGTTCAGAAGAAAGATATTTTGAAGACAACTTTTAGAAGAAAATATGGCCACTACGAATATGTATTCATGCCTTTTGGTCTCATGAATTCACAAGCAGTCTTCATGGATTTGACGAATCAGATATTTCAGAAATATCTAGACTCTTTTTCTGTGGTGTTTTTAGAGAACATCTTCGTGTATTAAAAGACAAGGACTGTGAATAAGGAACACCTAGAGATAATTTTACAAATCATTATAGATCACAATTTTTATTCCAAACTATCTAAATTTTATTTTTGGAAATATGAGGTACACTTTCTTGGCCATGTGATTTCCGAAAAAGGTATTTTGGTGGATCCTGAAAATATAAATGTTGTGATCTCATGGAAACCACCGAATAATATCTTTGAGATACAAAGTTTTCATTGTATAGCTGGTTATTACCGATTCTTTGTGCATGAATTATAATAGCTATACTTTCTAATGATATCATTGCAAAAAATAATGATCCATTCCAATGGATAGAGGAATTCCAAAAGCCTTTCCAAGAGTTGAATGTTCACCTTACTTTGGCACCTACCTTAATTTTTCAAGAATGAGTATGGGGATTTGTGGTGTATTATGGTGCTTTTGGATCAGGGTTGGGATGTGTTCTTATGCAAGGAGACTGTGTTGTGGCTTATGTGTCAAGGTAGTTTATAGCGAATGAAAAGATTTACCCAACACATAAATTGGAATTAATAGTAATCATTAATTACATGAAGACTTGGTATCAATATCTCTTTGGTGATTAATTTATTGCATTCATGGAACAGGAAAGCTTGAAACACATTTTTTCCCAGCAATATATTAATATGAGGAAAAGGGTATGGATAGAGTGTCACAACTATTTGAATTTGACTTGATTTATGCACCAGGAAAAGGGAATTCGGTGAAAGATGCATTGAGTATAAATTCATATTCTTAGTTAGTGAAAGAAGCTTCAGATAAATGGTAGCTGATGTCGATTCTAGCCTACATGCATACGGAATGTGAAGCCTAAGGTGATTTTGTGGTTTTTTCGTCTATTTTTATTCCCGATTTGGTAAATATGGTCAATTAGGCATAAACATCTAATACATAATTTCTAGTTATGAGTACAAAACTCAATGGTGGGGAGACCACTGAGGGTTGGAAGCATAATGGGAGTTCAATTTTGTGTTTCAGAGATCAACTGGTTTTACACATGGGTTTTCTTGAAAACATACTTCATGATTACCACCATTCAAGACGGGATGTACATCTAAGAATGTAAAATATGTATAAGGCATTGAAGGAATAGTTTTGGTGGAGAGGCATGAAAAAGAAGGTGGATGCATTCATCTCGTGGTGCTTAACTTGTTAGCAGGTTAAATCTGAGCATCAGATACTAGTGGGTATGTTTTAGTCTTTAACTATCCCAGAATGGAAATGGGATCAGATAACAATGGATTTTGTTACAGGTCTCCCAATAACAGTCCATAAACATGATGACATATGGGTGATAGTGGATCATCTTACCCAGTCATCCCATTTCATTCCAATTCATGAAACTCATATGGTGGAGGATCTCTCCAAAATATACATCCAAGAATTGGTAAAGATACATGGAATATCGATTTCAATAGTCTCAAATAGAGATATAAGGTTCATATCTCATTTCTGGAAATCCTTACAGAAAGACCTTGACACTCAGTTGAATATGAGCATGGTGTATCATCCTCACATGGATGGGAAATCCAACTGACAATACATAATTTGGAATATATGTTGTGGGATTGTGTAATAGATTTTAGTGGCTCATGGAAGGAATAATTACCCTTAGTGGAGTTCTCATATAATAACAGCTATCATGCCTCAATACATATGGATCTATTTGAATCATTGTATGAGAATCCTTATCATTCTCCACTATGCTGGGTGGAAATGGGTGAAACATCACTAGTTGGGCCAATCCTTGTCAAAGAAACTATAGAGAAGATTCTGTTAATCAAAAAGAGGATGGATATGGCTCAGAGTTGTCAAAAATATTATGTGGATCATCATCAATGGTCATTGTCGTTTATTGTGACTGATCATGTGTTCTTGAGGATCTCTCCAAGGCCTGGACATCATCTTTTTTGGAAGCATGGAAAGTTATCTCTCGATGCATAGGCCCTTTTGAGAAATAGTAATGGGTTGGAGAGGTGGAATACCATTTGGAACTACCAAAATAGTTCATTTTGGTGCATAATGTGTTCCTTGTATCTCAATTGAAAAAGTACCAGCCTGATCTTAACCATGTGATTAGATAGAATCATGTTGACCTAGAGTCGAATGCTTCATTAGTACATATCCCGGTGTGGATTTTTGATAGAAAAAATAAATCCTTTATTGGGGAAATCATCAATCTAGTTTGTGTTCTATGGAAGCATGGTCAGATCTCGGAAGAACTTGGGAACATGAGAAGGAAATGAAAGAGAAATGGCCAGAACTCTTTCAAGGTAGTGATGGTTTTCTACTTTCTAAGGATGGAAAAACAGATGATGGGGATAATGTAGTACCCCTAGTTTCTAGTATGTAACCCTTCCTTTGTGTTTTTTTATGGATATAAAGTATAAGGGGGGATTTTTGGAGAGTTTGGTGAAATTTCAAAAAGTTTTGAGGGCTAAAGGAAAGGCGCAAGGGAAACCGTACAAAAATACTATGAAAAACCATGTGCAATAGTAGGTTTGAGGTAGAGAGCTTCGGTATGGTGTGTGCACATTTAAGGAGACCCTACGAGGAGGTTGTGCGATGGTCTTCCTTGAAAGTATCTAATGAATGGTTAGCATACAATTTTTCTAACAAAGTGAACTAACAGTGCGTGTGGTTAAATCAAGATCCTAGAAAAGTGGATCTCATACGTTTTTGCCTCTAAGTTGATTTTTTTCTCCTAAGTGTCCCTAACTTGATATTTCTCTTCCTTTGAGATAATATAACACCTCCCAAGCGTTTTGGAGTTGATGCAAAGTCTTCCCTTGGTGATTCGAAGACAAATTCTTGAGGTATGTGATTTTTCTTCTTCGTTATTGATCAGTTTCTTAGATCTAACTCTCCTATCTTATTGGTTTGTCAAATATACACCCATTACTTGTAAATTTATGAATTTTTATTCCAAATAACTTTATATCTGGTCTTTATCTTTATATTATAAGATATCTAAGGATGTTCTAGGAAGAATCGACCCAGTTTTTTGGAGCATTCTTCGTCTGTTGTCTGGTTTCGTCAAAACCATTGAGGTAGGTGACTTTTCTCTCGACTCATATTGCTATAATTTATTGGAATGGTTTCTAATTGGTTAAATTGAATGGAATTGATTGTGAAATCTTGGATTAATGCATGGAATAAATCTTCTTTGGTGGTGATTTAATGTCTTTTCAATATTGTGTAATCTCAGTTAACTGTTGCGCCAATTTTTTTAGTTTCTTGAATTTAAAACAGTGATTTTAAATTATGGATTTGATGGAATTGGAAAATGGTTTGATGAATAAGGGTTTTCTATAAAAAAGTGTGTTTTATTGAAATGGGTTTTCATTGAAATAGTTTTTATGGAAATGGTTTTCAAGTAAAAAGGTTTTTTTATTTAAGGGGTAGTTTTTGGTGTGATCCTTGGGAATATTGGTGTGTGGGTTCATATTAAATTTCTAGAGATTGGCTTAAATATAATCTTGTGATCAGTTACAAAGGAAAAATGGAACACGAGATATAATTACCTTATGAAAAATTGGTAGATCGACGATAAATCACTCATGTTTATGGAATTGTCATCCCATAGCATGCATGGTAGGTTGTGTGGATGTGTGGAATGGATTGGGTATGCTAAAGGAATACCAATAAATGGTTTTAAAGATTTTATTATTTATTTATTTTTAAAAATAACTTGATGTAAAATTGGTTTCTGTTTCACTTGTATTATTGTGGTTATAAATGGTTTTGGAAACTTATTTATATTTTGTTATAAACTATTTTGGAGAAATTAGTTTATATACACTACTTTATATAATTGTTGCTAACTCTTCTATCCTAGGGGCATGAGTAGGGAAGTCATTGTAGAAAACCTACTAAGTTTTATAATCACCCATACTTTGTCACTTTTGTTCTTTTGCAGATGTTATCCTTCGGGATAGGTCAAAGGTAAAGTATTACTCATTTTTAGCACCACTATGTGATGCTCAAGTTGTTTGGTGATCTTGGAGCATGGGTCACATGAATCTTGGAGTGTTTTGGTTCTTAGAGACTTTAGTTTTTTTCCACTATTGAATTTTATATTTGTTGAGCCTTCCATTGTTTCATAGTTTGGAGTGGTTTTGATGTGAATAAATTAGTTGTGATGTATTGCTTTGATTCATACATCATATAGAGAGTTGATCGGTTTTGGATTGCTTCGTTAATAGTTTTATTATCAAAGGGTAAATTGTCCCCCGCTCTCATTGAGAAACATCAGCATTTATTTCCAGCGTTTGGTATCTTAGGGATGTCACCTAAGGCCAAGTAAGGACTCATTGTACCCTCAAGACAATGAGAATTAGTGGGTCATTACAAATGGTATCAGCATGTCCAGTCCTTTCCTATCAAGTAGTCATTAGTTTTCTTGGTATTAGAGTAAAACTTATTTCTTGTATATTCCTCGGGTTGGGATCTTATAAAGGAGTAGGATTATCATGACTTGAAATGTATAGCATAAAAGTATTTAGCTAACCCGTTTATGCTGAACATCATGTTACCAGGGTGTTGGGTACATAAGTGTTTTGGAGAAACTTATAGGATATTGGAATCTCATTATCATGGATTCATCCAATGAGACAATCATTTCATGCATTAGAGGAATGACTTCCCACTAGGATTGCATATTTCATTTCAAGTAATGATATATGATCTTGTGAAAAGGTGTAAATTTTGAAAAATGCAAATTTTTTTTTTCAAATGGTAGATTTTGAAAAGAGGATACATGGTGAATTTTGAAAATGGTTAGATTCTCAAAATCAAGAATTACTTTTTTTTCAAAAAATGGTTGAATGTGAAAAGGTTGTTTTTTCAAAAAAAATGTTGCGATAGTTGATGTGATAGAATTTGAAATACTAATCCATCAGTTTCTAGAGAGTGAGACTTACAGAGTTTGTTGTTTTTTTAGAAAATGGCACATGTTAGGTGTAATAGAAACCAACTGGAAGAACCTACAGAGAATGTGGTTTCACTTGAGCCACATGTGAACTAAGAGTAGGTTCAGAGCATCGTCCATGCATTTCAGGCTATGGACACGAGGAACTAAAGGGATGATCCATGACATGTGGACTATTCCCTCCTGTTCATGAATTGAATCCACCCATATTATGGGGTGATTATGAACTCGAGAAGGCAGAGGTGTGGCTTAGTAGGATGAATCGTATCTTCGAGTTCATCAGCACATCGATGGAGATAAAGGTCTAAATGGTGATGTTTATTCTTGAGGATCTTGAATGCCAGTGGTGGGAACTAGTAGTTCATACTAAAGAGGGTCAAGGCCTTACTTGGGAGGATTTTGAGGAATTTTTTAATAAAAAATTCTATCATCACACATTCAATATCAAGAGGATGACAAAATTCTTTAACCTGAAGAAAAAAAATGTCTCTATAACAAAGTATGTACCTAAATTAATGACTTTATTATGATTTGCACCAAAATTTGCAGCAAGTGTGTCCCTAAAGGCATGTATCATCAAATCAGGGCTAAGTTAGGAAATTCGATCGAAGATTGTGGTACTCTGTATTAATGACTATACAACGATGCTGAAAAAAGTAGTGGTGGCCAAAAGAGACATCTCAAGAGTGATGGGAGGAAGAAGTATGATGATCCCTATTAGAATTGGTGGAAACTCCAATGTTGGGAGAAATAGAAAAAGTGTTACCTATTTTCAAGGTGGGAGTAGGAATTAGAATCTGCCGGCTAGATTAGTAAATATTCCTCCATGAACAAAATGCTAAGAGGGATGATAACAATGTGGTTCTTTTGAACGCATAAAACAGGAGTGTACATCACCACCAAGATCATTCCATTATTGCAAAAATATGGGACCCCTTAAGCACTTTGGTCACAGTGCTCAGTGGTTGAGTGTTGAGACACTTCTCTGGCATCGCAAGCATCGTATGCTTCGATTGGGCGAGGCCAAAAGAATTAGTCTCATCAGTAGAAAAAATATATCTATGGTGATTCTTGGAATACCATGACTCCTCGTCAAGTACAATCTCTTAAAGGCAACAAAGAGTAGAGTGTAGTGATGAAGTAACTATATGGAGCTGAGAAGATGATTGGGAATGATCAGGGTGGACCATTTATGGTGAGAGGTATGATTCTTTTGAATTCTACCTTCAAGTAATGTACTATTTGATATCATTGCATCACATTCCTTCATTTATTCTCATGTTATTAACTATATATGTTTTGAAACTTGAAATGATTCCATCTATGGTAAAATTACAACTCCTCTTGATGAAAGAGAATGCAGAGCCTTCGTGTGTAGAGCTTGTTCTATAACTGTCGATGGAGTTGAGCTGAAATGGGACTTCTCAATGTTGGAGATGGATGTATATGATGTAATCCTAGGTATAGATTGTCTAAAAATGTTCAAGGCTCACATAGATTGTTTTAGGAGGATAGTTAGTTTCATGAATGTGGATGGAATTCAGCATCTCTTCAAAGGAGATAAGTTCATGAAGAAGGGTGCAACTGGATTATTGGCACCGACGATGGGAATGATCTCTTACCACTTGGAATATTTTACTTTGGCATCAATGGAAGAGATCTGGGATGTTGGTTTTCCAGCTATGCTGGATCAATTTCAAGATTTCTTCCCCGAAAACTTATCAAGGTTACCACCTATAATTCTGGAGGATTTTACTATTGATCTCCTTCCAAGGACCAGTCATATTTACATTCCATATTATTAAATGCCACTAATAGAAATAAGGTAATTTAAAGTACAGTTGGAGGAGCTGGAATGAAAGTGTTTTATTCAACCAGGTACATCTCTGTGGTCAGCCCCAATGTTGTTCTTGAAGAAAGCTGATGGAACTCTTCAGATGTGCATTGATTATCATAAGCTTAACCAAGATAGGATAATGAATTGACATCCACTTCCATGAATTGATGATCTTTTTGATCAATTGAGGGGATATCATTGGTTCTATAAAATTGACTTGCAATCAGGGAATCATCAATTACGAGTTCAGAAGGAAGATATTCCAAAGACATGTTTCAGAAGAAAATATGGCCACTACAAATATGTAGTCATGCCTTTAGGTCTCATGAATGCACCAATAGTATTCATGGATTTGATGAATCAAATATTTCAGAAATATTTGGACTCTTTTTTTGTGGTGTTTGTAGATGACATCATGGTGTATTACAAGACAAGGACTAAGCAGGAGGAACACCTGGAGACAGTGTTAAAAATTCTGAGAGATCACCGTTTGTATGCCAAAATATCTAAATGTAACTTTTGTATATAGGATGTATTCTTTCTTGGCCATGTGATTTGAAAAAAACATTATTTTGGTTGATCTCAAAAATATAGAAGCTCTGATCTCATGGAAACTTCTGATGAATGTCTTTGAGATATGAAGTTTTCTTGGTTTGGTTAGTTACTACCGACACTTTTTGCTTGACATATCTACTCTAGCCTTGCCAATGATAGAATCGACAAAGAATAATGATAAATTACAATGGATAGAGGAATTTGAAAAGTATTTTTAAGAGGTAAAAGTTCACCTAACTTCAGCACCTATCTTAATTTTTTTAAAATCAGGTTGGGGATATGTGGTGTATTGTGATGCTTCCTGGTCGGGGTTGGGAAGTGTTCTTATGCAAGTATAACATGTTGTGGCTTATGGTTCAAGGCATTTAAGAGTGTATGATAATAATTACCCAACACATGACTTGAAATTAGCAGTATTTGTTCATGCCTTGAGAACTTGGGGTCATTATCTCTATGGTGAGAAATTTATTATGTTCACAGAACACAAAAGTTTGAAACAAATTTTCTCACATTAAGATTTGAATATGAGTCAAAGGAGGTGGATAGGGTATATTCTAATGTTTGACTTTGACTTGATTTATACACTGAGAAAAGAGAATTTTGTGGTAGATGTATTAAGCAGAAATTTATATGCTCAGTTAGCGAAATAAGGTTCAGATGAATGGAAGTTATTGTCGGTTCTATCTGACATGCATGTGGAATGAAAATACTGAGGTGATGTTGTGGTTTTATTTTCATACATTATTGTTCCTGATTTGGTAAATATGGTCAATGAGGCACAAAAATCTAATGTAGAATTCATGATTATGAGTACAAAACTAAATGGCAGGGATACCCTTGAGGGTTGGAAACATAATGGGAGTTCAATTTTATGTTTCAGAGATCAAATAGTTGTTACTAAGTATTTTCATGAAAAAATCCTTCTTGCATACCATCATTCAATATGATTTTTACATCCAGGCACATAGAAGGCGTGTAAGGCATTGAAGGACCAGTTTTGGTGGACAGTCATGAAAAGGATGGTGGCCAAGTTCGTCTCATAGTGATTAACTTCTCATCATGTTAAATTAGATCATCAAAGACCAGCGTTTATATTGTAGTATTTACTGATCCCGACATGGAAATTTGAGTATATAGCAATGGATTTTGTTACAGGTCTCCCATGAATGGTCTGTAAATATGATTCCATATGGGTGATAGTGGATCGTCTTACCAAGTCATCCCATTACATTCCAATTTGTGAAACTCATACAGTGGAGGACCTATCCAAAATCTACATTCCATATGTGGTAAAGAGACATGGTGTATCAGTTTCAACAGTCTACGATAGAGATTTTAGGTTCATGTATCATTTTTGGAAATCCTTACATAAATTCCTTGGCACTTAGCTGAATATGATCATGGAGTATGATCCTTAGATGGATGGGAAATCTTAACTGACGGTACATATGTCAGAATACATGATTCAAGATTGTGTAAAATATTTGTGTTTCTCATTGGGAGGTCCACTTACCCTCGGTGGAGTTCTCATATAATAAAAGCTATAAATCCATAATACATATGGCTCTGTTTGAATCATTTTTTGGGCGTCCTTGTCCTTCTCCACTATGCTTGGTGGAAACAGGTGAAACTTTACTAGTTGGGTTTATTCGTATCCAAGAAACAATGGAGAAGATTCAGTTAATCAGAAAATGGATAGAGACGGCTCAGATTCATCATAAATCTTATGTGTATCATCATCAACGACCATTGTCGTTTTTCATGACTGATCATGTCTTCTTGAGGATCTCTCTAAGGCTTGGACATCATTGTTTTTGGAAGCAGGGAAAGTTATCTCCTTGATAAATAGTCCCTTTGAAGATACTGGAATGGGCTGGAGAGGTGGAATACAATTTTTCACTACCGCCACTGTTCAGTTTGGTGCAAAATGTGTTCCACGTATCTCAATTTTAAAAGTTCCAAGCTGATCCTGACCATGTGATCAGATGTGATTGCATTAACCTATAGTAGAATGCTTCATTTGTACATATCCTAGTGTAGATTGAGGATAGAAAAGAAAAATTCTTTCATTTGAAATCATCAATCTAGTCCAGGTTCTATAGAATCATGATCAGATTATATGAAGATACATAGGAAATTGAGAAGGAAATGAAAGAGCAATGACCATAACTCTTTCTGGATAGCGATGGTTTTCTACTTTTCTAGGATGAAAAGAAAAATGGTGGGGAAAATGTAGTACCCCCAGTCTCTAGTACATATCCCTTTATTTTTGTTTTTATGTACAAAATGTATAAGGGGGGATGTTGGGAGAGTTTGTTGAACATTCAAAATGTTTTGGGGGATAAAGGAAAGGAACATGTGTTGCACACAATTTACCCAAATAGTGCGGAAATCCTAGGAGAAACCATGTGAAATAGTAGGTTTGAGGTAGATTGTTTCAACACAATGTGCACACAGAAATATTAGTGTGTGAGTTCATATTGCATTTCTGGGGATTCATTGAAATATAACCTTGTTCTCAATGCTAAAGTACAAATGGAACATGGGATATAATTACCTTATGGAAACTTGGTAGATAGATGAGAAACTACTCAAGGTTACAAAACTATCATCGCATGGCATAAATGGTTAGTTGTGTGGATGTGTGGAATGGATTGGGTATGACAAAGGAATATTGAGAAATGGTTTTAAAGACTTGTGTAGTTATTTTATGGAAAAATAATTTTCTATAAAATTGGTTTCAATTTCAATTTTATGCTTGTGGTTATAAATGGTTTTGGAAACTTATTTATATTTGGTTATAAACTATTTTTGAGAAATTGTTTTATATAAATGGTTTTATATATTTCTTGCTAACTATAATATCCTAGTGGTGTGAGTAGGGATGTCATTGGGGAAAAACTACCATGTTTCATTCTCCCCCTTGCTTTGGTACTTTGGTGCTTTTTTAGATGCTATCTTTCTGGACAAGGGAAGTGGTAAAGTATCACATGTTTTTAGCACCACTTCATGATGCTCAGGCTATTTAGTGGTCTTGAAGCATGGGTCATGTGGATCTTGGAGTCTTGTGGTCTTCTTGGAGTCTTTAGCTGGTTTATTCTGTTTACTTTGATTTTTGTTGAGTCTTACAATGTTGTATACTCTGGAGTAGTTTTCATATGAATAAAGTAGTTGAGATGTCTTTCTTTGATTCATACATCATATAGTGAGCTGTTCGGTTATGGATTGCTTGGTTAATAGTTTTATTATTAAATGGTAAATCTTCTCCAACTTTAATGGAAACCCTTCATCATTTATTTTTAGCCTTTGGCATATTAGGGATGTCACCTAAGGCCAAGTAATGAATCGTTGTACCCTCAAGACAATGAGAATTAGCAGGTCATTACAGTTCAATTGTTGTAGCTACAATGAATCGCTTCTAAATGTGTTTGATCGGGTGAACAAATAGAGTATTCTAAATTTTGTCTTCTTATCCCCCATTCTCATTAGTCTTAATCCATCCACTTTTGCATGATATTCATTCATTTCTACTTTTAAATATCAATTATCATGTCTAGTTTTAAATAAGATGCCAACTTATGTATAATATATAGTTTCAATATACAATTTATATTCAACATGCATTAAATCTATCATTCTATGTCATTTATATTCAATATGAATTCAGTTAGACCTTTTGTAATGTATGAAATTTCTTCATGGTAATTTATGGATCAATGGGATACTTTACCCCATCCATTGGTATCTACCTTATTTATTGATTCTATGCATACTAGGTTATTTATTTTTTATAATATTTTCAATTTTTTATTCAATATGGTAACATTATTATATTTTCTTCTTCTTATTTTTATTTTTCAGTCTAAATTCATGTATTACTTATTTCATAAAACTAATACGACCCATGTTTCTACAATGATGATATTATGTTGCAGGGAGCACTATAAATTGGGCATTCCTGCTTAAACTGAAATTGGTCATGCCCATGTACAAACCATTTGTCAAATTCTTCAAAAATTGAACACATGGCCTATACATAATGGTATATTACTCATGACACATGTATTGTCACATTTCAATGGCATGTACATGCATGTACATAATGGAATGTCACATGGAATGTACAATCTTGTATATCATGGAACATTACTTATGTCGATTTGTTCAATTCTGTATAGGTCTTGTGTTTAAGTACTCATGGATTTAACACATGGTATATACAATTCTATTCAATTTTGTACAATTATTCACATTCCTATACTTCATGGCATGTACATGCCATGTGTTCATGCTCATTGTAAAATTCTTCACTCGCCCATGTTTTATAGTGATTATCTTCCAAATTTACTAGAACTGATTTACTCATAAGTAATATACCATGATTTTAATGCATTTAACATATTTATAGATGAGGAATTGATACCAAAGATATATGATTTTAATTATTGGAATCTTTCTCTATCTAAAGATAAGACCCATGTTTATAGAATGGTTATAGGGACATATGGATATTGTGCTTCTGAGTATGCATAGAATAGCCAATTGACTACTAAATCATATGTGTACAGCGTTGGTGCCATGTTATTTGAGATGAATGGTGGAAGGTGGGGTATTGATACTTCTAGTCCCACATACCAACAGAATATGATATCATGAGTACCTTCTGTAAGTTATTATTTCAAACCTAATGCCAAGTCTGCATTTTTATAAATAGAAGGATTTATTTGAATATTTATTTCCCTATTGGGTAGGTACTACCTTTGTTCAAAGATAAAAGGAATTTCACCTCTATGTTTTTTGAAATGAAAAAGGAATTTCACCATAATGGATGATCCATTTCCTAAAAATAAGTATCCAATTAATGGTCTCTACCAAGATATCACATTTAAAATATGGGTCTCCATTAGGAATCCACAACTATGACCTTTTATTAGTGGGATACCTTGCCTCGTCCATTAGTATATTCATACTATATTAATTCAATGCATACTATATTATATATTCATTGATAATTTTTTCAATTTTTTATTCAATATAGTATTAATATTATATTATATTCTTATTATTTTTATTTTCCACTATGTATTCATGTAATATTTATTTCATTAAATAGATAAGACCCATGTTTCTATAATATGGATATTATATTGTTGGTAACACTATGGATTTTATAGTCATTCTTGAGATGAAATATTTCATACTGATGTACATTCCATGTGTTAAATTAATTAGAAATTTAACAGATGGCATGTACATCATGGTATATTACTTGTGGTGCATCACTTGCCACATAGTCATGTTCTATATGGCCTATACATCATGGATTGTCACATGGTATGTATAGGAATTTACATCATGCCACATTACACTTTTCCATGTGTTCATTTTTTTATAGGACATGTGTCTTTGTACACATTGATTTAACATATGGACCATGCAATTCTGTATAAGGTTTCACATGCATGTACATCATGGCATGTACATACCATGTGTTCATGATCAATATAAAATTCTTCAATCATCCATATTTCATAGTACTCATCTTTAAATTTTACGAGAACTGATTTATAGAAAAGTAATATACCATGAATTCAATGCATTGAAAATAATTATAGATAAGGAATTCAAAACAAATATCTCTGATTTTAGTCTTTCAAAGCTTGGTCCAACTGGGGATAAGACCCATCATTCTATTGCGGTGATGGGGACCTGTCGATATTGTCTTCCTGAGTATGTATGGGATGGATAATTGACTATAAATTGGATGTGTAAAGGTTTTGTTTCATG
This sequence comes from Viscum album, assembly GCA_963277665.1. Classification (NCBI taxonomy): domain Eukaryota; kingdom Viridiplantae; phylum Streptophyta; class Magnoliopsida; order Santalales; family Viscaceae; genus Viscum; species Viscum album. Next base: position 64,716 of record CAUJRU010001407.1, read on the forward strand.
CATTTGAAGATGATTGTTGGAAGGCGGGTTATTCATACTATTAGGCACACTGACTAGTATAATCTAATATCATGGGTACCTATTGTAAGTTATTATTTCAAACCTAATTCCATGTCTACTTGTTTTATTTATAAAAGGTTATATTTCAATTTTTATTTCCTTGTTGTGTAGGTACTACCTTTTTTAAAGAAAAAATTAAGTTGACCTCTACCTTTGTCGAAAGAAAAAAGTAATACCACCATAATGACTGATCCATTTTTTGAAAAAAACCATCCATTTCATGGTCTTTACTAAGCTTTTATAGTAACACCCCATGTTTTTATAAAACCTTTTTTCTAAAATAAATTATTTTTCTTTGATGTCTTACATTTCAAAATACACTCATTAAAAAAAATTATACTCTATGCCAATTTAATCTTTCACTTCAAGCAACACCGGCTTTTCTTGTGTTACACACAACACTGATTTTCTACGAAAAACAATTTATTATTATAATTATTTAAACGGGATAGTTATAACATAGTAATTAAACTTAGTAATATGAAAAGTTATAAATATTTTTTAAATATTATTTATAATTGTTTTATATCAATAAAAAATATTGATAATAATAAATAAATGTTTTTAGTAAGGTCTTTATATGTTTGAAAATACTATTTTCTTAAAAGAACTGCTTTCTATGTCCTTCTATGAAAAATATTAAAATTAATTTTAGGCACCTTTAAAATTTTAATTTTATAAAATAAAAATATTTTTTAATTTATAATTTAAAAATTAACTTAAGGTTAATTTTATGGTTTTTTCTAGAAACATCGTTTTTTGGATGAATAGTAAAAAATACTAAATTTTAATTTAAAACTGCTTTTTCATCTAATTTATTTACACAGTTGAATTAAATTTTAATTTGGTTTTAAAGTTTAATGTGGTCAATTTGAAATCAATTAATCCATTGTATATAATTGGAAGTAATTGAAAATTTAAATTGTATATCAAAACAATCCAAACTTTTAACCATTTTTTCTTTAAAAACCCATTGTCGAAACCCGTCCGCAGGATTAAATTGAAATTATTTTATTCCAATTATATGATTATAATTTATAAAATTATATTAAATAATTATAATCATAATAATTCATAATTTATAATAATTTCAACTTATTTTTTTACCAAAAAATTTAGTGAAAGTAATTAAAATTAATTACAGCTGTTAAGAAAACAATTAGCTTAACAAATGACTAAACCTTAAAATTAAAGCCCAAATGGCCTATAAAATTTTATAAAAATTATTATATGTCCATATTTATTCTTTTCACCAATATGGATCCCTAATTATCCATTTCTAACCCTTTTTGGACAAGTACAATGTGGGGTGTACTCAAATCTTTTCATGAATAGCCAATGTGTCATTTTCCCCTCTTATAAAAGGCCTCCTCCACCCCCATCCAATTTACACCTTTCAATCCCTTTTGGATCATAAAAAACCTAGAAAAATATCCTCCAAAATACACTACCTTCCTCCTAGAATACTCTTTTTGGGCATAAATCTATCCAAGGAATCCCTTTGATGTAAACCAAATGGAGTTACCCAAAGAAGGGGTAACATCCTTCCTCAAGATCCTTTGTTTTATTTACATTCCCCAAAAACTCAATTATTCTTATTCCATGCTTATATAATAACCTCAGTATCCTCAATATACTAATATTTATTTATTATAAGGGTTAAAACTATACTTACACACACTTATATCTAATGGGTAATGAACTTACCATTCTTATGTACGGTGAAATACCGCCTCACAAAATGATGGTGTTAATTTTTCCTTTACCACCTCTAATGGTTGGTAATTATGATGGATGCCCTAATTTTAAATTATATATATGATATTTATGATGTCTTTATGCTTCTATAATTATTATATAAAATATACCTTCATGCTTCCCATTTTTTTGTAAATATGATAACTTCGTTTGTGGATGTGTAGACTACCACCTCCTTAAAGCGATGTGATTTGTTCACACTTAACAATGAATAAATTACGGATGGGTTTAGTGGACATATATGATATATATAAAATAATAATTCTATTATAATGATATTATATATATATATATACATCTCATTCTCTTTATGTCTTTCAATAAGATAATAAAATGGAAACAACGTTCATGTGTATGTATGACCTACCATCTCCATGGACAGTGTCTTCCATTTCATCTTTATACATTTTATAGTTTTTTATTAATAAATATATAATAAATATATATGATACTTATATCATTTTTTTTATTTTTTAAATAATTAAATCATTATTAAGCAAGTTGATCAATAATAATAATTCAAAACATATATGAAGAACAATGTGGATACACTACTCAGAAGGGAGGCTATAACAACGCCCTTATACCAATGGTTTTCAAAAACCATTGGTATAGGGGGTCCTATCTCAATAGTCTAGAATAATCATTGGGATATCAAAATATAGTGATTGATATCACAATAGTTTTAAGAAATCATTGGTATAGGGTTTTCTCAAATACAGAATGCGTTCAGGCCCTCCTCATTTGTGAATCCAACCACATTTTTCCCTACCCACTGTTCCATTCTTCTGTAGCCAGAAATCCATCCTTTCATTCCTTCATCCAGTTTCTTCCACATAAAATTGGTGAGTTAAAAATGGTTTATATCTTCTATATATAATTTTTTTTTATTTTTTATCTACGACATTTAGTTTCGTTCTCCATCGATAATAATATTTCATGTTTTATGGTTTTAATTCGATTTGTCTTAAATATCAAATTTGTATGTAACAATATACATAATCTCTTATGAAAACCATAATTTTTGTTTATTTTCCTGGATTTAAAGAATAACTAAGATTTTTTTTTCAGAATCTAGATTCATTGAACCATGGTTTGTTTTATTTATTTTTGTTATTGAATTGCATAATAAACCTAATTGTGTGTGATGTATTTTTTAAAATTTAGTTAATCACTACTTCTATATAAAACTATTATGAAAATATAATTTTTATGATATTTATATAATTATTTCCTATGTATTTAATGATTTATAAATTCTATATGATTATTTGAATAAATATATAATATATCTGGTTTTATAATACATGAAAAATCTTTATAATATTATTTTTCATACATGTTATTACATTTTTAGTATTATTGTGAAATGGTTAAGAAAAAAATAGTCTTAATATGGGGTGTTTCATAGCTAGGTTCTAAGGATATCATCCACCAATATGGTGTTTTTTCTTGATTCTCTAACCATTAGAGACACTATAAACCTCAACCTCATCTACACTAGATTCATAAATATTGTATTAAATATTTAGAAATTAAATATAACATGAGGATGTGATGAAAAATTATTTTATATTATTGTAATGTAAAATAAACATACCCTTTGTGATAAAAAATAATTATATATCAATAGAGAAAATCATGTTAGCATATTGAATAATCCTTCGCTATTATAAAAAACATTTGGAATGGGTATTATATTCTGTATTGTACAAGCCTCAAATGTTGGAGAGTGTCTTAACAGCGAAAGTCCTTGAATAGGATTAACTATTAGAGTGTATAAAAATATGGATATCTTAATAACATTATTAAATAAGCCTTCATATTTAATAAATATCCATTCAAGGGTAATCTTAACACATCTTATAATATAGCCTATATTATCAGAATACTCATCTATAGAGGAATTAAAACTCAAATAGCATCCTACATAAAACCATATGAGTCCCTTGAAATTCATTGAAAATCAATATAATAAGCAATGATAAATACTGATAAAAAAATGAATTTTTCCAAGATGACTACCTTAAAAACCACACCATATAGAAAATATCATCTTAAATGGTGTATAAAATATTTAACATATACACCTTATTGTGATAAGATGTTTATCATAAAAATATCCTACTATGAAATCATTGATCACAAATACTACAATTTTGATTCCATACACTAAACAATCATCTCTACAGGAGGGTCACTATTGATTAGAAATATCATTAATTATTCAATACAATGTTTTTTATAAATTTTGACTTAATAAAAACTATTTTCTCATAATTATCCTAGAGATATTTTTTTATACAATGATTTTCTATTATATACACCATGTTTCACATAAATATCCAATTTTTTCCCTATTTATGATGACCCACTAATCAAACTGAATTGAAATGAATTGATCAAACCCTAAGAAAAAAAATTGTACTAAACTAGCCGAAATACACTTGAAAATAAATGAATTCAATCTATCAAACCATTACATACTGAAACCAAACTGAACTAACAAGTCCTATCTATATCATAACTGAACCAACTTGACTAAACCAAATGAATTGAATTTAAATGACTTGATATAAGCCAAGTAGACGTGATTAGACATGAACTACCCTAAAATGCATCAAACTTAACTAAAGTAAAAAACAAGTGAACTAAATTGAACCTAACTAAAATAAATTTCATAGTAATGATAAAAATGAGATAACTTTAACAATATTTAACAAACCCTAATAGGCATGCACCGACCCGATCTAAATAAAAAAACCAAACCCAATGAAACTAAATCGACCAGAACTAAACTAATCATAAACAAATAGAACTGACCAAACCCAATCCAAAAAAATATAAGATGGTTACCTATAAGTAGTAATATTTAATATATTAATTTATCGAATAAGTATAACATTAATTAAAATGTGAATAGAATAAGAGAAAAAATGAAAACAACAATTATAAACATAATTTTCTGTATTATTTTGTATAGTTATTACTCATTGATATAATTAAAGTAAATGTTATGGTTTTATATTTATATTATATTGTTATATATATATATATATATATATATATATATATATTATTTTTGTATTTTATATTATGATTCTCATATAGACTAGTGTGTCGGTTATGGTTTCATATAAATTGAATAGTTCTTGTTTCCTTAAATATATTTTGGATTAAAATATAATCTTATTTAATTGATTTTATTAAATTACATATAACGTTTTTTTAAATAATGGATATAAGTAAGATGTATGAAACATATCAAATATCAAGATATTTTCAAAAAAAATGGATATATTTTTAGATTTTATATTTGAAAATGCTTCAGATAGTAGTCACATATACTGCCCATGTTATAATTGTGTTAAAAAACCTCGGTTGAGCTATGAAGAAGTTAGCTACCATATAACCAAATATTTTTCTCAAACAAAATACTATTTGTGGTATCATAAGGGGGAGAAAATGAAATCTCAAAACAATCACAATCCAAATAAAAAGACTATATTAGAGAATCTGTTAGATGATTGGTTTACTTTTATTCTTCATCATTAGAAGGAAAGGATGTCAACCTAAGAAGACTTTTATAAGAGAACACATTATTCATGTAATGAAAATGATGATGTTGAAAGGGTGAAAATTTTGAATGATGATGCCATGACTATAGTATATCAGAAAAGTGGTAATGAAGAAGCTGAAAATTTTAATCTGACCATTTCATGGGAAAAATGTATGGGATTTATAATAATTCCACCAATTACATTCTTACCTTTTTTAAGTAATTGCTTCCAGATGATGCACATATTCCCTCAAACAATTATATGTCATGGAATTTAATTGATTAACTTGGATTTTCAAAAGAAAAAATTAAACTTTTCCGAAAGATAATAGCTTATTCCGGGAGGAAACTACTGAATAGAATGATTGTATAGAATGTTGCACATCCCGATGGAATCCAAATGCTGATGGAACACCATATCAAGTTCCATAGAAAGTAATGTGTCACTTTCCATTGATCCCCAAAATCTAAAATATTTTCAAGTGTAATGAAATATCAATAAATATGTGATGGCATGATACTAAAAGAAATGACAATAATGCTGAGTTGGTTCACCGTATAAATGGATTTTCATGGAAAACAATTGATGCTCGATATCCTGATTTCATAGCTAATATATGAAATGTGTGGTTGGGTCTTTGATGGGATAGTTTTAATCTGTTTGGAAAGATGCTTACTTTTCATAGGACATGGCCGATTTTTATTTATTTATAACCTTCCTCTATGGATGTGTATGAAAAAACCCTTCACATTTATGAGTATACTCATATCAAGACCTTCTAATCCAAGAAATGATATTTATGAATTCATGCAACCATTAATAAAAGAATTGAAATATATTTTTAATGTGGATGTTCACACATATGATGCATGTTCGAAAGATATATTTAATATGATGGTGATGATGGAATTGACACCATCCCAAATTCTATTGGACTCAATCCATTTATTATTTATGATGACTCTAATACATAAATATTTAGACTTCATTGTGAACCTAAAGTTGTGGTGGTAAATATATAGAATCATTCAAATGTGTTCTTAGTTCTTTTATTTTAGCTCAGCCTAGGTTTTTGAGGTTGGTGTTATAAAAATTGATTTTCTATTTATTAAAAATATTTTTATCCAACTTGACCTTCATATGAATTTTCAATATTTAGTTCTTGCAGTTTTATTTGAATTTTATATTTTAATATTGAATCAAACTATATTTAAACCTATCAAATCAAAAAAACTGAAACAATTAAATTTTAACAAAAAATAAGATGAATTGAATTTTTCATATTAAACTAAATGACATGAATATCAAAACCAATGAAAATAATGAAATATCCCAAAAAAATGAAAAAATGGAATAACCCAAAATATGAACCAAATGACTTAAGATAAATAAAAATGGAGAAATGACCTAATCAATTGAAAAAAATGAACCAAATGACCTAAGATAAATAAAAATGGATAAATGACCTAATAAATTGACCAGAATGAATCGAATTACCAAACCAGAATTGAATTGGGTCTATTTGAAAATAGAAGAAAACAATATCTTACCCATGCTAAACATGATAATTTGAACGTGTTGTTTTTTTATACAACATATATTATATTTTTATATTCTTCCCTCTATATATAAAATGCTTTTGTAATATCATTATGTATCTCGTATTAGGTTTGAAAAGTGGTATTCATTAATTAACTAATGTATCATATTATTTCTTGTTTGGATTACCTAGTGGTTATAGATTTTAATTAGTTCCCTATTTATTTTAAAAACTAGGAAATAAAAAACATTGATGAGATACGAAGAAAAAGTATGAAAGAAAAAAATCGTCGAATGAGTGAGATGGGCATTCTTCCTTTATTTCTCATTGTGAGTAATTTATTTAAAAAATATATATGAATAACATATAATGTCATATGATTAATTTTGTTCTGAAATTTTAATCATCATCTACTACTAAGGCACTACTTACTCATCAACCTTCCTAGTGGTTCTAGTGCTTGGGTTAGGCGCTCCAATTGGTGTACTTGATCACACCCAATCCCTTTCCCTAACATACTATCTACCACACCTTCTGATCCCAAAATGTTGTTATAGACACTCGAGTTATTTTTCCCCCCCGTTTTTTCACCACCATTTATATCTGAGCCTCATTCCCTATCTTTCCCATATCCAAATATGATTCCCACTCTTCAACTGTATTTTTCATTTTCATATCCATTTATGAAATTTTATTTCCCTTCTACTTCCTTCTCCCTGAGCTTCTTCATTTTTTTTCTTCGACTCCTACTCTGACACATTCTAAGCATGTCGAACATACACTTGAACCTACTCCATCTATACAGGTTGATTTTCCATATGTTTTTACGGATCCCGTGATGCCCACTGATCATACTGTCTCAAGTATATTTATAGAACCCTAGTAAAAAAATTATCGTACATTATTTTCATTATATGATGTATTGATGTAATATTTTTTTCTTTAATATTTAGATCCCCCAATAAGTGGCTTGGGCATACACACATGTTTGTGGCTTGGAACTACCACATGCAGTTGATGGTGAAGTATAATGAAGACAAATAAATTATTGGAAAAATAGTGTGGGAATGTAGGTTTTTTAGTGATTCTTGAAAAATACTCTAACATCATTCTCGTCAATCCAATCTCTTGGTGAAACCTTCCAAATGAAGTAAAGGATAATTTTTGGGAACAAATATGGTTAAAAAAATTCATTTTATTTAATGTTATATTATTATTGTATTTATATGAATTAATATATTTTTCCTAGCTTCTTTTCAATTTTCCCGATGGTGAGGCTGTAAGGCTGGCACAGATCATTGAATTTTGTGAAATGTGGAGAGGCTATAATCATGAGTTGTATAGTGGTCAGCAATCTTGAGTTGGTACATATTTAGAGGCAAATTTATTCATGGATGATTTTCTGGTATAATATTATTAGGAAGTGATTACTCATTGGACGAGTACCGAGTTTAAAATATTAATCAAATTTGAGGTTCTTAAATGAAAATTACCATGATTTTCATTAATAAATTCTTTTGTATTATTGAAAATTATTTTTTAAGAAGTTTCATTAAGAAATAAGAAATATGGATGTTACGAAATACCTCCATGCTTTAGAGTGGACTACGATGTTGGATCATGAGGGGAAGCAGGTATGACAATCATTTATAATTTTTCTTTAAGAATTTTACTTTATTTTGTTTCCTCAATATTTCATTCAATTTATATTTGGGATAGATAAATGATCAAGTATTATTTAGCTTATTAATCAAAGTATTTAATGTGTACTAAAATGTCAGGATTAGTATTTTTATGTTTGTGATCATGTCATGAACTTATACAACCACTGATGTAACATCCCAGGTAAATAAAGAATATAAAAATTTCAAATTTATTAAAAATTTTGAATTAAATTTTAATTTTAATTTAAAGGGGATGATATGTTCGATGGTGTACCCGATACGCAACAACGAGTTTCTTTGAAATCTTATGTTGCACACAATGCTGAGTTATATTGAAAAACAATAAAAAATTATTATTTTAAATGGTAGTTAACATCTAGTCATTTTATTGGAGGGAATGAACAAAAATAACTATAAAATTATTATACATATTTGTTAAATGTTTTTGCATTTATCCAATAAATTTTAGGGGCTTAAAATAATAAAGAATCTGATTTTAAGTATTAATACTCTAATATTCATTAAAAGGTTGTTTTACTGCCTTTTAATGGAGAACCCTTTTTAAATCTAGTTTTTTTCACCTTTATAAGTTCTATTTGACAAAATAAAATTCATATTTAGAATCATAACACCAAAATTTACTTGGGTTATATTTTTGGTATTTTTCTAATAAAATTTGTTTTTTAATGAATAGTGAAAAATACTGTATTTTAATTCAGAACTGCCTTTTAATCTAATTTATTCATATGGTTAGATAATTTTTTTAATTAGTTTTAAATTGTAATTTAATAATTTTTTTACCAATTAATCCACTTTTTTTCATTGAAATTAATTTCACTTTGAAATTGAACATAAATAACTGTCAATATATTGATAGTTATTATTTCTTAAAAACATGCTTTTATGTTTTGAGAGCGGGAATTAATTTTAAATTAATTTCTGCCACTTTTGGGTTTTGAATTTGGAAAAATGGATTCTATATTTTGAATTAGGAAGTTCAAATTTTGTAAATATAAAACTTTTATTTTTAAACATTATAAATATTTACTTCAATAAAAATTTTATTTACCATGTTTAAAGGGTAAATCAGGTAAATAAGGGTAAAAAAATAATATTATAATAATGTTAAATTACCCAAACATGTGTCTTAATCCAATTGGTTGATACATTTATCAACCATCAGAATCCTTGGGTAGATTTTGGGACCCCATAGAGCCACTTGGGAGTGATAATGACACTTTATATTAATTAATATAAAGTAAAGACAAAAACGACTTAAACATATATCTTTTAGTAAATCAATTCTTACATGGAGTTATATAAGCTATCTCTTCGACTATAAATATTCATTTGAAATCTAAAACTATTTCCTACATCATGATATTTTTTTATAAATTTTATATATCAAATAAATAAAAATATTTATGATACAATAATGATGTAGTATTTGCTTCATTAATGATTGATTTAAATAAATTAGATTATAAAAATTAAAAAAATATCCAAAATCTGTCCAGATCTTATTGGATGATTTCATTACAAAGATGAGTCATATTATATTCATCTTTAATAAGTTTTGGAACTTTATAAACCCAAAATCATTATATAATAAAATAATTTTTTTAAACATTCTTAAAGAGCCCCTCCTCCCCCTTATAAAAATCCCTCACTTATAACCCATTACTCACACTTATCAAGCCCCTTGTATCATCCAAAATCTACCCAATTAATCACCCTACATCCCTATCCTCCTCCTAGAATCCTTTTCTTAGGCATAAGGCAATTAAATTAAGCCTTTTGGTTCAAACCAATGGTAGATACCAAATTTAAAAGGTAACATCTTCTCTTAAGTTCTTTTATTTTATTTTACTACTCCAACCCCCTAAATAAGTTTTATTAATTTATTTTATAACAACACCAGTATCCTAAATATACTATGTTTTTGTTATGGTAATTATTTGAACTACACTTACACAAACCTCCATCTAATGGTTAAAGAACATATTTTTTCTATGGACGGTGAACTACTACCTCACGAAACGATGATTGTTCATTTATATCCTACCAAATCTCATGGTGGACATTATGATGGAACTATATTTATATGTGGTATATATTATATTTATATTTTTTATATTCTCCTGTATTTTTCATTTATAGCATACCTTTATGGTTTCCATTATGGGTAAACGCGATAATTTCATTTGAGGAAGTCCAGACTACCTCCCCCTCAAAGAGATATGAATCGTTCATGCCATATATGGAATGTGTAAAGTACGGATATAATGAAATTATATATGATATTATACTGTAATTATAATATAACTATGTATCATTGTGTTTTAACTTTATTAAAATATGAAATATAAATTAAATTAGTGTTCATGCATACGTACGGCTTACCGTCTCCATGAATGGTGCATTTCATTTCTTATCTTCAAATGTTATGTAATGATATAAATTCATATATATTCTGGATATATATTATATATGTGATATCTAAATCATTAATATCATTCTGTAGATAATGGAATTTTTACTATTGGAACAACTTGTAATTATATGAAATTCATTTTTGACTCAAGTACCAAATATTGACCAAACGACCATTATTAACTTAAATGATTCCATAATGTTTATAACATGGTAATAAGTGATATAAAATGAATAATAAAATTTAAAAATGTTCTTAAGAAAGAATAATTTAACTTTAGTTTATTATTCAGTAGATGAAAGAATAAACTGGTGAAGGCAGACACGAGGTAAGGGGTTTCTTATCTCACTTTTAATTCGACAAGATTTCAATTGTTCGCCACTTATTTATTGCATGTTTTTTACTGTGTACTTCCATTTGATATATATTATCATGATTATATTTATATTAATGGTATTTTGTGACTAATTTGGTAGCAATTAACTTTTTTCATATGACTTGATTGATTACAACGTGGTAAAGGGTTTTTATCTCACTTTTATTCCCGTGAGATTCATATTATATTTTCCAATATTACCTTTTGTGTGGTTTATGTACTCCCCATGATTGTATTATTTGTGTAATATACCTTAATTTATGGGTATTTACATCATAATTATATGATCCTTATTAATGGGGTGTATGTCTTTTAAGTTACCAAATTGGTAAAGGAATCTCAAATTTCAATTTCCACACATTCGGTTTTACACAAACTTCATTCATTATTTTACTCCAATATTATGTGTGAAGTATATATTTATTTAATTATGTAGTAATTTACACTCCCCTTTGTGTGGATATACTTTTGATACACATAAACACTCCATTGATAAATTCTCAAATCATCGATATGAACTTGATAAGATTAATTTTAACTCAATTTCTATTCATTGAGTTAAACATCCAAGTCATTGGTGTTGTTTTTACAAGAATATGTGCTAATGTACTCTGATATATTTACACTAAATATCCAATTATATTGTGTGTATTTATATTTTCTCACATAATTATGTCATTGATTTATCCTTAACATAAGGATACGTTCTTTATAAGGGATTTCCTCTCAACTTACATTCTATTGAGACTTCTTTGTTGTTATGAGCCAATTCACTATTAATTGATGTATATACTGTACTTTGACATAGTATATCATGAATCCTTTAATTCTCATGATATTATAATGTTTTTATTACCTCAATTATTTTTATTCAAGCGTATCTCATTTGGTTAGGAACTCCAAGTAAAATATCATTTTAAATGTTTTAAAATTTTATTCTTCTAAATATTTCTCATTAATGTCCATGTTTTAAAAATGGTTTTAAGGATCTATTTATATGGACATTAATGTTTTAAAATTTAAATTCCTTTTAAAAGTTTTAAAGTTGTATGGGACACTTTGATTTAAAAATTTATTTTAATCATATTCTTGATAAATAGTGAGACTTTTAAATGTTTTCAAGAAAACGAGGGGTATTTATCTCAAATAGTTTTGATGATTATTTTCATATATGTCAATATCCTTAATTATTCTCAATTGAGGTTAATTTATTATAATAAAATCTTACATATTGTATTGAATGAATTATATTTGACTATTGATGTTCTATTTTTATAACATTCAGGGTTTTTGGTTAAAATATTGACATTTTGTATACTAGTTTTTATACGACTGTTTAGATTATGTTTCAACCTTTTCATATGAGGAATGAATTGGAATTATTAAGTGATGGGGGGAGACCGCTATAGCTTCTCGATGCATCGGTAGGTCTCATGAGACAAACTAGTGTCTTGGCATAAGGCCTTGACAAAATCTTATTTGTAGTCTTGGCATGAGGCCTTGACAATGTGGTTATGATGTATGGCATTATGCATTATATCATTATGAAATTGGATATTGATATTACATGTGATTATTTTACTAGTATAATATCCATGTGAATAAGTAAATGGAATTATTTGATTTATCTTTTCCATATTATGCTGAATTTTATGTTTAAAAGGCTTGTATTTTAGTCTTATACATTTCCCTAAATGTTTATTCATAATTAGGATAGTTTCAAGTATATTGTTATCCTTACTGGTCTTTTGAGATCACCCCTTTCTTATGTTTTATTTTTTCCCAAGATGCAAAGAAGTATATTAGGATTAACCTACAGGAATATTCTATGGGATATAAGAGTGTTCAAAGGGGAAAAAATATTGTTTTTTTATGACATGATGTAATGTAAAACTTATGTATGTATCTAGTACTTCCAAGGATTCTAAACAGATTGGTCTTTTGGGATATGATTCCTTGTATCATGCCAATTTTATGTAATAATGAATTAATTCTGGGTAACTTGGGTCAGGGCATTACAACTGATCAATTTATTAATGTCTATTATTTTAATTGGAAATAACACTACAATAATGGGTCCACTTGAGTTTAAAAATATGAAGGATAGAATAATTAATACCATATGGTATGAACCCAAATTAATGAAAATATACTAACATATTATATAAATATTAATGTAAAATAATTAAATTACAAAAGAGAAAGAGACTTTGTAATGAAAAGTGAGAATGCCTTAAATCGGGATATAGTAAATCAATCACTTGTTTTTTCAATAACCATTAGGTTTATCAAAAACATTATAATTAATAAACATAAAAAAATTAATCAACTAAAGATTTAAAACTTAATTCTCTATCCAGATTAACCAGTTGAAATCACACCATGTTATCTGATGACATTGAAACCATGATCTATGTGGAGTAGACTAATTAGAAAATAGAATTTGTCATATGTTATTTTAAAGAACCAAATTGTAAACTTGAAAATATGATAATTTTAACCAAAATATACTTGAACCATTATATATTTGATAGATAAAATTTCAACCTATACATAAATCACTTCCTTTGGTAATAATCATAGATACACAATACCCATGGTAGAGGAATTCTCATCCCACACACTTCCCATTAAAATGTTTAGGGATATAATCATTAATACCTTAGGGTATGAAAAAAAGTCATGAAAATATACTAACATATTATATAAATATTAATGTGCAAAAATGAAATTATAAAAGTTAAAGAGACTTAGTAATGAAAAGTGAGAATTCCTTTAATAGCGATGTAGAAAATAAATAAAAAGATTTTTTAAATATCCATTAGGTTTATGAGAAACATTTTAGTTAATAAACATAAATAAATTAATCAACTAAAGATTTAGAACTAAAATATCTATCTATATCAATTGGTTCCAATCACACCATGTTATCTCATGAAATTGAAACAATGATATGTGTGTTATAGACCAATTGGAACACAGAATTGGTCATATCTTATTGTAAATCACCAAATTTCAGACTTGAATATATGATAATTTTAAATAAAATATATTTAAAACACTGTATATTATATATATATATATATAATTCCAACCTATTCATAATTCACTTACAATGGTAATAATCATAGATAGACAATACCCATGGTAGAGGAACACTCTTCCCACACACTAATAATCATTGAAATATGCTATAAAGTAAATTAAGATTCTATATAGCCCACCCCTTGAAATCCTTATACATATATTAAACTAATTATTTTTAAGTACTTATTTATATTTTTATAATCATTTGTTTGAGGAGAAACATGAACTTAACTCTCCTATAAATATTTACAATGACACAATTAGAAAAAAATCATGAAAAAATGATCTCTTAGTCGTGATTTTGATCACAATAATAGAATAAGGGGTTCCAAAGAATGCTAGGTCCTCATGTGATGGAGAAATGTTTTTTTTACATGTATCATTAAATCAAAATAACTAAAGTAATTCATTTAAAATCTAAAAATGATCATTTAGGAATGAAATATGTATTATTAAATCAAACCAAAACATAATTCCTTTATTTTATAGTAATTATTAGAGTGTTTATAACCCATTCATGCATAATGATTTATGTTATAGTGATTAATTTTCCACTTATCATTAATTATGGTGATCACATAGTCACATTATTATTGATTAATTTGATGGACTATTCACTTATATATATATGTTATATCTATTGACAATCCATTCATTGACACTCAGTTATAATTCATATACCATATGTTTTTTTTAGATTCATTTAGAATTAATATCAATTTGATTTTTGTTATTAAATTAATTATTAGTAAACTATTTTCAATTATGGTTTTATATATTCAATTTTAATATATAGGGATGTTTTGAAAATTTAAGGATGTGTACCTCGAGAAAAATTATTTTTCTAGAGAAGAAATAAAAAATATAGAAGTGCTAAAAATGAACTAACAGAGTAGTAGATTTTAGGTTTTAATTTATTGATTTCAAATTTTAATATCTATTTTTTTAACTTAATAGTCTGTCTATAATTTTAACAATGTTCTTAGGAGGCCCTTGATGCCTATGAACCTAAAGAAATTTCCCAAATGATCACTTACATAATTTTTTGGGAGATGAGCACCATGACAAAGTATGTTGTTGAACAAGGGAGAGTATTGTCCTGATGAGGTATTGGCCCACTTTAGGCTACATTTCTAGTAGCATCGAGATGGAAAATTCTAATGAATGGGAAAAGAAGGTGAAGAATAATTCAAAAAAGTCCGAAAAAGGTCCATACATGTGGAAGAATGGAATCAAAGGGAAAACTCTAGATTTATGAAACTGATGGAACTTTTATGTCCATAAATTCCACTATATATCACCATGGATTTTGATTCATATATATCGATGATGCATACATTATATAGTGCATTAGGAAGTAGTCTTAGTGGTAGTAGGGGTGATTTCATTCTTGGAAATGGTGATGGTGAGGATGGAGGTGAGGAATAGGGTGAGGATAATGGAGAGGAAGAGGGTAAGGATGAGGCTAAGGATGAGGATGAGGCCAAATATGAGGATGGGGTCATGGATGATAGTGAAAATATTTATGGTGATGAGGGATAGATTGATCCTTTAAATTTATTACTAATATTTATGAAATTTGATGTTTGATGATTTTTTCTAAATAAATATTTGTGATGTTTTGTATTTTTGTGATCATTGGGTAAATATATAAATTGATTTAATGTTTCCTCCTTATTTTTTTATTGGTTTGTGGAACTTTGAGTATTCTATATTGGTTGCATTATATGTTAATTTTATTTGGAGTTTTTATTGTTTGCACGTTTTGTTTGTTTCAGTGCATGTTCTCTTTGTTTGTAGGATTTATTTTCTATTGGTTTCATGTTATATTTGTTTTAGGTTCTATTTTTTTTGGAAAATATCATTGGTATAGCTCTATACCAATAGTTATCAACTATTGGGATACACCTAAACCAACAGTTCATAGTGAACCATTTGTTAAAATGAATTTATGATCACATTATAGCAGTGGTTGGTTAAGAACTATTGTTATAGGAATTTCCCAACAACATTATATCCATAAATTTGGATAACCATTGGTATAGGCTATACCAATATTTCTCGAACCTATACAAATAGTTTTTAACCATTGGTATACCCTTCAACTCCAGTAGTGATATTACCCAAAGTGACCTTAACATGGAATTGTTAATAAGTAGGTAATATAATGTAATAACCATATTTGGGGTTAGATATAATAATATGGTTATATAAAATATTTATAATAAACTTATATTTATTATAAAAGAGGTTAGTATGAGTACGAAGAGAGTTAAGATATAAGGTAATAAGATTTCTTATCTCGCTTTTATTTATGTGAGATTTGTTCCTTATTAACCACCAATTCCTTTGGTGTGGTGAATATATTTTTTATGAATATATTATATTATTATAATACTTAAATTTATGTTTATCTACATATCCATTTTATGATATATCTTTCATGGGGTTTATGTTTCAAGAGTTAAAAAATCATTAAAGTAGTTTTTTTTTCAATTTTCCTTCTTTGAGACACATGTCATGAATTTCAAAAACCGTGTTTTAAAAAAACAATTTTTTCAATTTTTTAAGATGATATTTTAAGCTCATTATCAAGGAAAAATTATTTTAAAAATGTTCTATGGTTTATTATTTTCCTTTAAAGGTTTTAAAATTTTATTTTCAATGAAATATATTTTTTAAAAATGTTTTATGTTTTAAAAATCATTTCTCAATGCAGAAATGACATTTTCCAAATGATTTTTTTTCAAAAAGATCTTCCCAAATTATTTTCGATGTAATATAACATATATTGATGTCACTCATTCCTTTGTGGAGAAATTATTCAAAGTTTCCATTCATATTCTTTCTCTTAATGTTTAATGTTTTGATGGTATTATTTTCATAAAACCTCTTTCTCTTTTACGTGTTATATACTTATGAAAACCCGCATATTTTCATGGGTTATGATTTGATGAAATGATTATGAATCTTGGAAGTTTACACTAGTTAATATATGATAACATTTTTATGATATCTATTTCATTTCATGGGTTATGATATGATTTTTTATTATTTTTTGGCACATGTATATATGATTTCATTATGATATGGGTGGGACCTATATCTCCCTCCAGTGAAATGGGTAAAGATTTATATCTCGTAATATAATGATGGAATTCAAGTCTATAGGCTTCATGTACTATGGATGATAGGGAAACCTAAAATACTATGGGAAGATAGGGAAACCCAATCCACTCTGGGAGGATGGGGAAACCTGATACGTTATGGGAAGACTAGGAAACATGGTCTATTATGGAAATATGGGGAAAACAAATCCACTATTGGAAGATGGGGAAACATAATCCACTATGGTATGATGGGGAAACCTGATCTACTATAGGAAGATGGGGAAACCCAATCCCTTGCAAGGAAAGGACTCCAACTCGGGATGATGGTTTTCCATGTCTAGTAGGTATAGAACCCATGAATTTCCCTTCTATGTTTTAGAAACTTTTCCTTAACTTATAGGGAATGATATTACATGTTTATGTATATTCAACAATTCAATGTCTTATTCCTGTGTTATTATGTCATGGATTATTTTCTTTATTCTATTGTGATTAAAGTCCTATGAACTAAAAATATGTATTCCATGATTCATGTTTATGATCTTTGATATACAGGGTATGATGTTCACATATCATGATCATGTTCTAATATCCTTATGCACATGTTTATGATTACATATCTCCCTTATTTACCCTTTATGAGCATATGATCTCACCCCCTTTTTAGGTTTCCATTCCCTAGGTTATGAAGATATGTAATATGTATGATTTGTCCTAGAAGGGTGTTAGTCATAGAGAACCTTGTGGGAGATAATGTAACTCACTTAAGTACCATTGTTTATGTTTCAATGTTTCTAAAGGCACTAAACTAATACGTTCTTTGGGTTTCCATTTTTTGTAATGTTTTAAGTATTCCATAAAAAGTGATTTAATTTTAATGTATGAAAATTGAGGGTCTCTATAGTTGGTATTAGATAAAAAATTTATGTATCCTTTGGAAACTTTGGTGAGAAAACCTTAGCGAGAACCCTAATGACATGTTTATGGAAAAGTATAAGGATAAGGAAAAGTATAGTAAAATGTATTGGAATATTGGTAAAGGTCAGAGTGATTGGTTTCCTATAAATACATACATTTTTAGATACTATAAGTGTATGTGGATCTGGCATAGATTTACATGGGGGTAACAACCCAAAAAACACCGTATTGAGCTTGACTTGGTCGAGAACTGGTATGTGACAATGGAACTTACTACACATCTAGTTTTTCACTCCCAGGGGATATTCTTTGAGAATTCACAAAATATTCATGAACCATTATGAAGGGTTTAAATATGAGTTGGCTATGAATAACATAGGATAAACCTAATGTGTAGTATATTAAAGGATATGTCTTAAATATATATCCTATAAGTGGGTTTTTAGGATTATGCGGTTCCTCACTATGAAAACTATTTTATACTCTTATGTTTTTTGGTTTTAGTCAATGAATGGAACCTAAAGGAACTTCATTAATCATGATTGAAATAGAAAATGAAATTATTTTCTTCCTAATAATCCTAATTATATGTGTTCTTGAATGAAAAATATCATTGTTATGCTCACATAACTTTCTCAAGCTATGAATCATGATGAGCTTACAAATGAGTAATGGAGGGGAAAATGTTCTTTTGATTCCTTCATGAGGCAACATCCACCTTCTTTCAGTGGGTATTAGGATCCAATTGTGTCTGAACAATGGATTGATTCCACTGAAAATATATTCTCCATTATCCAGTGTTCGGAACATGAAAATTTTATTCTATTGGTATATCATTTATAAGTCGTAGCTGACTAGTGGTGTAATATAATCCAAAATGTGTGGAATGAATATGAAATTGAATCCATGGATTGGGATGAGTTTATGAAATTTTTCTTCAATAAGTATTTTCCTTGTGTTATTCATATGAATATTGAAAATAATTTCCTTTAGTTGAATAAAAATTATGATGAATTCATTGGTACCTACAAGGATAATTTCATAATACTTGAGAGGTAATACTCTATAATTATCATCCAAACCAAAATTAAATTTGATAGGTTATTCAATAGATTATTTCCAAGAATCAAAAGGGCATTGGCTATCTAATACTTTAGTAGCTACAAAGATATTTTGTGTTGATCTATCAAAGTTAAAATGGAGGTTGGAGTTATGTATAAGTATCATGTTTTTAATAATAAAAGAAAGATGGAGTTCAAAGAAAATTCTAAAAACCATGAAGATTAAAATATGAGACTTCCTTTATGTTCCAATTCTGGAAAGAATCATGGATGAAATTTTCTTATGGGGTATAATAAATGTTTTAAGTGTGGTAGGGGAGGAAATATGAAAATTGATTGTAGAACTAATAGAAATAAGTTGGATAGTAATGAAAATAGAGGGAAAGTGGTACAGAATTCACCTCCCACACATCAGTGATTCAAGTGCAAGGAGTATTGGAATTATTCTTACCAATTCTCAAATCCAAGGTTTGGTGATAATTATCGGAATCAGTAACCTCTTAAACTTATAGACAAGGGGAAATATTATATGATCATTGTTTCTGATGAGAGGTGAGATAATGAAGTGGTTAAAGGAATATTTATGATCCACTCTATAACTGTTAATGTATTATTTAATTTTAGATCTACCCACTATTTTATATCAAAATAATTAAGTGTATTAAGATTATATCAAAATTATTATATGTAGAATTAGTAGTGAAAACCACTAGTGGTACAATGATTACATTTAAATTTTATGATTCATATCCGAATGATGTTTATGGGAATTTGTTTCCTTTAAATATTGTAATTATTCCTTTGGTTTAATTTTATGTCATATTAGGAATGAAATAGATTTATATGCATAAATCCCACATAAATTTTTGAGTAAGGTAAGTTACATTTGATATTTCAAACAAACCTATGATCTTCTATCATTGTGATGATAAGTATGAACTTCCTATAGAGATTACATTCAGTGTATGGGTCCTAATAATCATCTAGAAGGTGTGTTTGTCTCAAATAGTTGAGGATAAAATTTTCATTGATGATGTTCCTATTGTTCATGAATTTTTTGATGTTTTTTTAGAATACTTTCCGAGTCTTTTCCCAAAATGTGAATTTGAATTGTCGATAAAACTCATAATTTTTTCCACACCAATTTCAAAAACTCCCAACAGAATGGCCCCAATTGAGTTATAGGAATTGAATAATCAACTTCAAGAAAACCATGATAAGAGATAAATTTGGCCAAATTGTTTCACCTTGGGATGTATCTATTCACTTTACAAAAAAAATGGATCAATGCGACTATACATTGATTATTGGGAGTTTAACAAGATCACGATCAAGAATAAGTATCATCTTCTCCATATTAATGACTTGTTTGATCAATTTCATCGAGCACAATACTTTTCCATGATTTAGATTCACTCTGGATATCATTAATTGAGGGTTAAGAAAGACAATATAACCAAGATGTAATTTCATACAAGGTATGAACACTATAAATATATAGTGATTCCTTTTGTTATTACTAATTCCTCTACTATCGACATGGATTTGATTAATAAAATCTTTATAGATTATCACGATCATTTTTGCTAGTCTTTATATATGATAATCGTATCTATTTAAAGTGTAAGGAATATCTTTAATAGCACTTGATAATTGTACTAAAGACCAGAAGGAAGGATAAACTATGTGAAAATTATACAAAGTTTGGATTTTTTTTAAAATGGTTTCATTTTTGGGTCACATAATCTCAAGAGATTATCTAGTAGTAAATCCATAAAAAATGGAGACTATTTAATATTGGCCTATACAAACCATGGTGATAGATATATGTAGTTTTCTTGGATTAGATAGATATTATAGTTAGTTTGTGGATTCCTATCGAATCTTCTGACCAATTTAACTCAGAACTGTTCCAAGTTCCTCTGGAAAGATGAATGTGAGGATCATTTCAAGGAACTAAAGTGAAGGATGTTCAGTTCACCTATGAATACATTAACCTATAGTGGATAAGGGTTTTTAATCTATAGTTATTCAACCAATAGGGGATTGGAATTATTTGTTAGGATGAGTAACATGGTTATCACTTATACCTCGTGGTAGTTGAATATCCAAGAGAAAAATTACACAACTCATGATTTGGAGTTAGCAGCAGTAAATTTTTCATTGGATATTTGTAGGAATTATATTTATGGAGAAAAGTGTGATATATATACTGATCATAAAATTCTAAAATGTATATTCACATAAAATTATTTGAACAAGCACCAAAGAAAATTGATAGAGCTGATAAAGGACTATGACTGCTCAATGCACTACCACCCTGGGAAAGTGAATAAGGTGGACGACTCTTTGAGTCAAAAGGATCATAATAGTTTATCCATGATGAGGATAAAAAAGATCTAATTTTTCTGTATTTGAAAAGGATGGCTCTAGAATTCTTGAAGAAATGTTAGAAATATTATCTTACTCAGTTGAATTTTCAACCCTCTATCCAAGTTAAGATTAAAGAGTCATGTAAGGAATGTGTAGAGTTGAAAAATATGGTTTGAAATGTTCATGAGTTTAAAATTTATCGAGATGAAAAGGCATGATTCAAGAATTGTGTATATGTTCCTTCCATATCGAATTTTAAGAAGGATCAATTAGTGGAAGCTCATATATTTTCGTTTTCTATTCATCCTGTAATTAAGAATATGTATAGAGATTTTATGAAATACTTCTTATGAGATATAATGAAGAGGGATATCATGGAGTTTGTATCTTGGTTTTTATTATTCCATCATGTTAAGGAATAAATACAAAAGTATAAGGGGATGTGGCATCTATTACTCATACGAGAATGGAAATGATAGAACATCATTATAGATTTTATCATTGGACTCCCAAAAACCTATAAAGGGTTTAATGATATATGGGTGGTAGTTGATCTCATTACTAATTTAGTGCACTTTATTTCTATTGTAAAAGACTTCTCTCTAGATAATCATGCCAGGATATACATTATAGAAGTGATAAAGTTTCATGGAATGCAACTTTCGATTGTATCTAATCAGGATATGAGGATTACCTCAATGTTTTTTTTGAATTCTTCAGTAATCATTTGAGATATAATTAAGTTTCATCACTAGTTATCATCCTCGTACAAATGTTCAATCTACAATAAAAATTCAAATCCTAGAGTATATGTTGAGATCTTGTTTGTTGGATTTCAAAGGGTGTTTGGATCTACACCTTCCTCTAGTTGAAGTTTATTACAAAAATTGATTTTAGTCAATAATTAAGATGGATCCTTATAGATCCCTCTATGGTAAGAAATGTGGAGCTCCAATGTGTTGGGTTAAAGTTTTAGAAAGAAAGCTATTCGGACCCGAGATAACTGAATAATTAGAAGATAAGGTTAGAACCATTCATCAGCATATCAAGGTTGCTCAAATTCGATAGAAAAGTTAAGTTGATAACTTTTGGTGTGACCTATAATTTGAAGTTGGTGAGAAGGAGTTTATACTAATTTCTCTATAGAATAATGTTATGAGGTTTGGGAAGAAAGGAAAACTAATACCAAGGTATATCAGTCCCTTTGATATTCATGATCGTATCATAATAGTATCCTATCACATGGAACTTCCGCCAAATATATCTCAAGTATATGATGTGTTCCATTTATCTCTACTAAGGATGTTCATACCTAAACCTTCACATGTGATAAACTCAGAAGTCCTACTGATGGATCAAGATCATTTTTACGAGGAACAACCAACTGAAATTTTGGATCATATAAAGAAAGTTCTAAGAAATAAGACAACTCACCTGGTCAAAGTTTTGTGGGTAAATCACTAGTTATAGGAAGCAATGTGGGAACTTTAGGATACTATGAGTCAAAATTATCCTCATTTATTTGTATCATAATGATGAATTTCATAGGTGAAATTCATTTCAAGGGGGTAGAATGTAACACCCTGAGTTTCTATGAATCTTTTTCCTAAAATAAATTAATTTTATTCGATGTCTTGAATTACATGATACACTAAGTCAAACGTTCTTTATACAATATACCAAGTTAATCTTGCTCTACATACAACACTAACATGGATTTTGTTACATGAAAGACTGAGTTTCTATGAAATAAAATTTTATTATTGTTATTATTTAAATGGGAATTTTACAACATAGTCGATAAACTTATTAATATGAATAATAATAACTAACTTTTAAATATTATTTATAATGGTTTATATAAAGAAAACATGTTGATAATAATATATACACTTTTTTAGTAAAGTCTTTATATGTTGAAAAATATAATTTTCATAAAAGAAATAATTTTTATGTCCTCCTATAAACAATGATAAAATTAATTTTAGACAGCTGTATAAATTTAATTTCAGAAAATAAACATATTTTTTTAATTCATAATGTAAAAATTATCTTAGGGTTAATTTTAGGGTTTTTTCTAAAAAACATCATTTTTGGATGAATAGTGAAAAATACTGAATTTTAATTAAAAACTATTTTTCAAAAAAATATATATATATTAAAATTAAATTTTAATTTGGATTTTAATTTTAATGAGATAATTTACATCAACTAACATAATTTAGGTAATTGGAAACAATTTGACATTGAAATTGGATATCAAAACATTCCAAACTTTTAAATATTTTTTCTTAAAAACCCCGTTGTCACGACCCATCAACAAGATTAAATTTAAATTAATTTCTAAAAATTCTATGATTATAATTTGAAAAAATATATTAAATATTTATAATAGTAATAATTTCTAATTTCTAATAAGGTGAAAATATTTTTTTACCAAAAATATTTTTGGAACTGCTTAAAATTAATTACTGTGATTAAGAGAAAAATTAGCTTAACAAAGGATTAAACCTTAAACTTAAGGCCTAAAATGACATAGAAACTTGTCAAAAAATTATTTTATGGAAATATTTCAGATGTTTCACCTATAATTATCCATAATTATCCATTTTTAACCCTTTTTTGACAAGTAAAATGCGGGGGGAAATCAAATCCTTTCAAGAATACCCAATGTGCCATTTTTCCCTCTTATAAAAGGCCTCCTCTCCTCCCATCTATTTACACCTCTCAAGACCTTTTGTATCAACCAAAATCTACCCAAATATTCTCAAAAGTCCCCTAAATTCCTTCTATAAGTATCATTTTTGGATTAAAGTCATCCAAGTAATCCCTTCGTTGCAAACCAAAAGGAGTTCCCCAAAGAATAGATAACATCATTCCTCAAGCTCCTTTGCTTTAATTTTATTCTCTACTAACTCAATTATTATTATTCCATGTTTAAATGATAACATACGTATCATAAATATACTTATATTTCGTATTATAAGGGTTCTACCTACACTTATACAAACTTCCATCAAATGGGTAACGAACATATTGTTATTGTGTATGGAAAACTATCACATCACGAAATGATGTTGTTCCTTTTTCCTTTACTGCCACTCATTGTTTGGGATTTTGACTGAAACCCTATTTTATATGATATTTATGGTGTCATTATGATTCTGAAATTATTATATAAAATATACCGTCATTATTTCCATTTTTTAGAATACAATAACTTTATTTTTGGGTGTGTAGATTCTGCCTCCTTGAAGCGATATGATTCGTTCACACTTTACATGTAATATATTGAGGATGGTTTTAGTGAACTTGAATGATATATATTAAATAATAATGATATTTTAATAATATTATATATATAAATATGATTTATTTACTATATTTCTTTCAATATGACAATAAAATGGAAACAACATTTGTGAGTAAGTACGGCCTACCGTCTCCATGAACGATGTATTGAATTTAATATTTTTATATTTTATAGATTATTATAAATAAATATATAATGAATATATATAATATTTATATGTTTTTACATTATTAAACCAAGCATATCATGATACAAGTGATATGATCAAGAATAATAAATCAAAACATGTATGAAGAACAAAGCGTATATTACCCGAAGCGAAACGTTAACACGGAACTGTTAATAACTGGATAATATAAAGTCATAAAAAATAATATATGTTAATAGATATAAGATTATGGTTCTATAAAATATTTATAATAAACTTATATTTATTATACAATATTTTTTTTAATTTTATGATGATATTCAAAACATTAGGTAAGCAGATTTCAAGTCTCACTTTTATTTAAGTGAGATTTATGCCTTATTCACAACTCATTCCACATATGTAGTGTATATAATTCTCATGAATATATTATATGATTATTATCCTTAAATTTATGGTTATAAACATATCTATTATATTATCTCTTTTTCATGGGTTTCATGTTTCAATAGTTACCAAATCGGTAAAGTAGTGTTGTCTCAATTTTCCTTTATTGAGACACATTCCATAAATTTCAAAAACCATGATTTAAAAAAAAATATTTTTTAAAAAATATTTTTTGAAAGTTGATATTTTAAGGTAATTCTATAGAAAAAAGGATTTTAAATTTTGTTCTTATGGTTTTCGTCCTTCCTTTATAAGTTGTTAAATCTATTTTCAAAGAAAAAGGTTTTTGAAAATGTATTATGTTTTAAATAGAATTTTTCAAAGAAAAAACAGGATATTTTACTCAATAGATTTTTTAAAATAGATATTACTAAATTATTTTCCCTCTAAGATAACATCCATTGATGTTACTAATTACTTTATGGGGAAATTATCCAAATGTTCCATTCATATTCTTTCTCTGAATGGTTTATGTTTTGGTGGCATTAATTTAATGAAACCCATTTCTCTTTCATGGGTTATATTCTTATGAAACCTACTTATTTTAATGGGTTATAATTTTATGAAATGATTATAAAACATGTATTTTTCAATATATTAAAATATTATTACATTTTTATGATACCCATTCTATTTCATGGGTTTTGATATGAATTTTTATGACCTTGTGACACATGAGTGTATGATTTTATAATGAGTTGTGTGGGAACTATATCTACCTAAAACACAATGGATAAAGTTTTATGTCTGATGAGATAATGATAGGATTCAATTCTATGGGATTGATCTACTATAGAAGATGGAGAGACCCGATCCACTATGGAATATGGGAAAACCCAATCCACTATAAGAAGATGGAGAAACATAATCCACTATGGGGAGATGGGTAAAGCACATCCACTATGTAAAGATGGGAAAACCCAGTCTAATATAGGAATATGAGGAAACCTGATGCACTATGGTAATATGGGGAAACATGATTCACTATGGGATGATGGGGAAATCCGATCCACTATGGGAAGATGGGGAAACTCAATTCCTTAAAAGGAAAGGACTATGGTTGGGGATGGTGATGTGTCCCTTCAAGTAGGTGTAGTCCCCATGAACTGACCTTTTATGTTCTGTAAATGTGACTTGACTTATAGGGAATGATATTACATGTTTACATGTCTGCCACAATTCAATATCTTATTCCAATTTTATTCTTTCATGGATTATTCTCTTGAATTCGTTATTATTATTGTCTTATAAACTACCAATATTTATGTCATGATTCATGTTTATGTTCTTTGATATGAAGGGTATTATCTTAAAATTTCATGATCATGTTCTCACACCCATATGCTCATGTTTATGCTTACATATATCCCTTTTTTACCCTTACTAAGCATCTGAGCTCACCCATTTTTATGTTTACATTCCCCAAGTTATGAAGATATGTGTTATGTATGATGTGTCTTAGAAGGGTGTTATTCATGAGGGACTTAGTGGGAGATAATGTAGCTCACTTATGTACCAATGTTTATGTTTCTATGTTTCTAAAGGAACTAAACTAATATAATCATTAGCATCCATTTTTTTAATGTTCTAAGTATTCAAAAAAATCGATGTAATGTTTATGTATGAAAAGAGAGGGTCACTAAACATAATGTTTCAATTTGGATCTCCATGAGGAAATCATGGCTCTGTCCATTGATTAGTGATGTTATTACTACCATTGAATACTTGGATATGAATGATAACCCACGTAGTGACATTTAATTTCAATTTTTTAATATTGATTTTGTATAAATTAATGAATTGATGCATCTAAATTAATGAAGGTAAAGAAATGGAGATATTCCTTAGTATGTTGATTTTGATTGAATTTTCATGTTATGAAATCAGATATTTTTCTATTTATTGAACTTATTAAGTTTATCTGGATCCTAAGTCCCTAAATGAGATGTATAGGCTAGATAACTTTTTGGGGTTTATAGGAAGCTATATGGGATGGAGTTGTCATTTTAATACCTTATTATTGAATCTTTAATCAAGAACCCTTTATTCCTTTATTATGAATGTTGTTTTTTTATTCTATCTTTTCAAAAAATTTGTTGTTTACTACACTTTGGTAGGACCTAACTTTAGTGATTTTGAATTTTTCCAACATATTTTCATTTAGAGTTGGGTGTTTTCCATGGGGTCAGATTTTTTTTCTTTGGGTTTTATTCAAGAAAATTTTGCAATGAACTATGTAAAAACACATTCTGCACAAGTTAAAAATTTTCATTTTGATTCAATTAAAATATACAATGGAAAAATCTTTTTGTATAGTTAAAATGAATAGGAAGAGGTTTGTGAAATGAACCATGTAAAATACCTTTCGATTCAGATTTGATTTGATGTTTTGGGTTTTGATTCCAAAATAGGTTAATAATTTTCATATTAGATAATATTCTATTGAAAACACCTTCTACACAAGTGAGTTATTTTTATCCTACAAATATTTGGATATTGAGGTAATTTTGGTCATTACTTAACACATGTATATTTATAAAGGAATATTTTTCATATTTAATTTATAATATATTTATATAATTATTTCACTATTGGTGTACTTATGTAGGTTCTATGGTGGGTTTGTGAACATCTAGTGTGATAGGTGATGAATACTTCTAACATCCAGGTGTACATGGCCTTAGTCACACACAGACCGCTTAGTGAAACTACTACTATTACAATATTATACACACAAAATACATATTTAACGACATCACTCACACAAAGACTGTATTACATCATATATATTGGTAATAGAGTCACATACATACCGTAGTACTCTTCCAATATATATGATCAGTGACTCTGTTGCTACTACATACATACACATTTTTTGTTGTTACACACAATATAATATGATTATTCTACTACCGGTATGTATGTGAATATACTATTATTACACAGACTAATATAATTTTTTTCACATCTTTATCTTGCTATCAAAATGAGATTTTGGATGAACTGCTTTCATCTAGAAGTGTGGGAAAGTGGACCTACTTACATGAGTAGAGATGATCAGCTCCTCTCCACCTATGTGTGAAATTGGGGATTACCTAATTCATGATACCAATGTGAGCCTACTATATGTAATCATAACTGCTGTGACCATTTCATGACTGAGTGCATGAACTATATCTATGGATTCCTCTACCATTGTGAATCAAAAAAGTGACAACTGATATTTGAGATACATATAGTTGATGAAGTTTGATGGATTTTCATATAATGTCACTAGGAGTTTCAACATTTCTAAACATGTTTGTAACATGTTTCTTGAATCTTCAAATCTTTTCTTAGTGTCTGAACATGTTTTTAAATTATGTTTAAAAAATTTTCAAAAAATAAATCTTTGGTTTTTTGGAGTTTCATATAATCTGATTTTATAATTTTTATATAAAAAATATAAAAAATATATTATATATAATTAAATTAATAAATATAATATAAAAATTTTGCAAAAAATATTGATATACCAAAACATAGTATTTTATTTAAAATATAATTTAAAAACAACTACTAATTGTTGGAATTGTTTATAGTAGTTTATAATAATATTACCAATATATAAAATTTCATATAAATATGTTGCTACCCATTTTAACTAAAAAATATATCATCTGTTGGAATTATTATAATTGAAATAGAACTATTTTATATATCACAATCACATTTTTTGATAGAGTCTTTACCAACAATTGAGTGACTAGATACATTTTTCTGGTAAAACAATTTACCAGCAGTAAATTCACTTTTACGAACAGATATACCCCTGTTGAAAAAATATTATTATTTTGTAGTGTCCTTAAGTAACAAAATTCTTGAAGATATATATAAAAACCAAAATTGGACCTAAAGATCCATACCATAGTCCATCAATGGAAATTATTATTAACTAGAGGCATATCTTATTTATTTCTTCCTATCATGTAAAGGTGTACAATCAACCCATCATAGGGGGTCAATAATTTATAAACCAATGAATTGAAGATAAATTCCAAAACTCCATGTGTTAGTTTATGGGGGATCACACAACACTAATAATTGTTTCATATGAATTAATTATGTATATCTAGTAATTAAACTATTAAATATCATATTGTGTATATCATAATGTCATGAAAAGTTATTTTAACACTCAATTTCCATCAATATCTATGAAATTTCACTAGATATAACAACCCAATGTAATGTAATTTCCAAGAATAATCTAAAGTTATGTTTAAATATAGTGTTATAATTTAAATAACATGAAACTATAGAGGACAAAACAAAAAATAATTCATAAATTAGGTTCTGGGGAAAAATATCTTTGATTTATTCTTCTCTAAATGACTATATCTAAGATAAAAAAAGAATCTCCTTATCATTTTCACTACATCCAATAATCAAATCCATTGGTATGATGAGTGATTAATATTTATACTCAACATTTAAAATAATTTCTAGAGAGATATAACTCAGTATGAAATCTCCTATAGTTATTAATTTTGGTCAACATAGTTAAAAGTTCTGTAATAGAATTCAAAGGTTAATTATCTTATCATGGTTTAATAGTGAATAGTTGGATAAATCATATCTAGTGTAAACCACAATTTATTCATTACACCAATTTGTATGAGATGTGATTTTCATTGAACTGAGATATTTTATCTAGTCTTACATCTTAGAAGTTCTAAATAGTCATTCCTCATATCAAAAAACTCACTGAATGTATATAGATACTCCAACCTATTGATTTTTTATAATTAACCTTTATCACTAAGAATTTTTTCAAAACCTTATATCATGTAGAATCCTAAATATCATTGAGTATTCATATTATTTACTAATATAATTGGATTTTTTTAGAATATCCCCATGAGTTATCATCACTACAACTAATTGTTATTATAACTTTTGTAGTCCATTCTAAAAAATATTATTTCATAAAAAAGTTTATATTAAGGGATCTAAATGATGTGATTAAAGACATATTTTTTCATTAAAAATAAATTAAAAACAATAGTAATCTCCATATTTTTTTCATCATGATATTTAATAGAATTTGATCTCAAAGTCATTAAAATTCAAAAAAATACCTTTAAATAGAATCAAATTGATTAATAACTACATTATCATGATCTCTAGGGAAAATAACTTAAGTGTAATATTCATATGTCACAGATAGACATTCGAACAAAATTTTAATTCTAATTTAATTTTTAGATAGGAATATCCATTTTTGTAACTCTTAGTGAGCCATTTATCATGGTTAGGTAATGATCCATGACCCCTTATTCATGGTTATGTGATGCTCATTCACACCAGTGGGTTAGGAAATCTGGAAAGATATTACATCAAACTTTATCTCTTTTTTCTAACCTCCTTCATTGGAATATTATTGAATTTTACAGATCTTTTCCTTCTTGATGAAAATTTAGTGGATCAATATAACACCCTCAATCGGTTTTCCCACACCCTAATACCCATGATTTTGAAGCATAATAACCATCAACTTAATGGAGGTAGTATAGTGTATGAGAAACTTATAACACTAACATATATAATATATATATTTCATTTAACTATAACATTATTTAATAATAATATCTTGGTAATATAATATAATTTATACACATTAATTAAAATGTAATAAATTGGTAAATAGGAGGTCTCAGAAATTGTAACTAAAGAGAGAATACCATTTCCTCCACTTCCTATGAAATTTTGAGCCATAGATTATTTAATAAAAAATGGTGGTAATTAATTAGGAAGTTTTGGAACTTGGGACACCATAAGAGGGGATGAATTAGCGTGATAGAAATTTTTACATTTCTCCTATATTATTTATTTTGGATCTTGTTACCTTGTTAGAAGGAAAACCTATTCAAATTTTATTTTAAATTCTTAATTAATCTAATGAAATAGAAATAACATATATAGGAATATAAATTTCATAGAACGAAGAGATATATTTGGTTTACTCAAATTGGGATATCTTCTAAGATCTGGAACTCAGTAATGTGTTGGTGTGCCAATAGTCCACTATAACTCACAATTTTTCTAGACACAATTCTATAGGTAAGTCTACCTCTTACCAAGTCTCACTAAATTTACAAGTTTATACATGTTTTCATCTTACTTAATGTATCCCCCTCTTCTTTTCCTCTATATGATACTTTGGTGAAGATATTAGTTTCTAGGTTTATAGGTCTCTTATTAGTTTAATGACATATAGTCACTTCAGGTTTAATAATTAAAAATATATTTCATAATTTTCAGATGTGAGGCTTCATTGAATTATAATGTTCTGCTCCAAATTCACTTCCAAATACATTCAATTAATTATGAGAAGAGTTGTAAATTTTTCTTCAAATGGTCTTCACATGGTATTAATACTCCATATAATAATTCCAGTATAGGAATTATTCATTAAAATTATCTATCCTCTAAACATAAATTAACCAAATGTTTCCCTGATATCTCACAACCCTAGTATTCAAAGATATAGTTAAAACGTATTCTATAAAATAAATTACATGCAAAAAACTCTTACTTATTCTAAATATGATTTTTAATGGGGTGTATAGAAATTTCCAATTTTGATCTTTAGTAAGATCTTATTTAGAAATATACTTCCCTTATGATTTATATTTTCATTTAACCCCATGTTTATAACTATATTCTTCATCTCTAAGAGCACATAGTTTTTCCTCATTCTATATATTCTTTTCCCTCTATATTTTTTCTTACTTTGAAATTTTCACAGTAAGTTATTTAAAAATATAGGATGTTTAAAATTCAAATTTGAAATTCAAACAACCCCTAACTCACATTAATTTATATCCACAGCTAGGATATTATTATTTTATATGTCCTCCATTGAATTAAAATATATTTTTATTAGTGGCTCACTAAATACTCAACCATCAAGATAATTAAAAATCATCAATACTGTTTGAATTTTATATCCTTCATCTATCACAACATGACATGAACCTTCATGATATAAAGCGTTAGTTTCTTTGTAACTTCAATATTCTTCCAAATAAGTTTTGGAATGAAGTAAGAATTTGCATCATGAAATATTGTTTCTCTTGATAGGTTGTGGAACAAGCATCTTCCAATATGTCGTGATTCTCAAACATCCAAAACCATTCAATTTCATCTAATCTTTCATTGATTCATGGCCTAGTATTCATAGTGTGACATTCCATTAGATAGTACCACTAAAATTTTCTCATATTCTATTCATGGTGCGACATTGTGACCATAGAACAAACAAAAAATCATTAAAATCATTGAATCTACTCCATACTCATTTGTGGAGTGATCTTATATGTTACAGCGTTGCAATATATTCTCTGAAAGCATTGAAATATTCTCACATATCCTTCATGGGGAAACTAATTATTTCACATCATATAGATTAAAATGTAAAATTTGATAATGGATAATAACAACATTAAAAACTCATCATTGTAGCATGACCTTAGAACATGAAACATATAACACACTTAGAATGTTCATTTAATAAATTTGAAGATATATTAGGGCATGATAGTTTCTTTCATAGTGAAACTATGGGTTTTTCTAGAAATTTCACAATAACTCTCAAATGATCTTCTATAAGATTCAAAAAAATTAATGTGACTTCCAAGAACATTTTTTACATGAAACTAGATATCGTAGCAAGAACTTCTATTTTTTACCAACTTATATTATCTCCTCTAGTTTTATGATTTTCAACTATAATTACTTCATTATAAACTCTAACTTTTCCTCAATAAAAATATAATTGAATAATAATATTGAACATCATCATTCTCATGTTATTGGATTCAAAATATTCAAGGATTATTTTTCATCAAAAACATCCATCAATTAATTTTTAAACTCTATTTTTAGGAATACCATGGACAAGTCCTTTATATATAGAGATATCAAGTTGTCCCTATATAACTCTCTAAAAGAAATAACATGTGTCTCTTGTAATTCCTATTCAATAAAACATTTTCATATCACCAACACCACAACTTCAATTTTTATCCATACTCGAACATGAAACCTGTTCATCTATTTTCAACATAAAACCTTTCTTGGTTAATGTCACCGAACATAACCCTATAGTTTATTGTAAAAAAATACAGCATATGACAATCCGATTGTAACAATCTCTCCCATTTTATTTTTTTGAAAATTATACCCATACCATAAATCTTTATTCTTATTAATTTATGTGAATTCATTTCAATTCCCCTTTATCAATAAAATTAAAAGGATCTTTAATTATTTTACCTCATCTTAAACATTAGAATGATTGGGTTTTTTCTTCCATATTTTGTTTCTCATATAATTCCCATTTCTAATAGAATTCTAAGTTTCCTTTCAAGCCTTATCATCTTATATTTCTATATATCATGGGGGTATTTTTTAAGAACTACCCCAATTTTCCTCACAATAAATGATCCTCTAAACAAAGGGATTATATAGATTTAATTTTTCTATATTTTGAAATTGTAACAAGGTATAAACAGTATTTACACTTCCCCTTTGACAACATAATTCTTAAAATAGACATTCAAGAGAATTAATTGTCTTATCAAACCACTAGTAGAGTATCAGAAAAACTTTTGAACTAATTTCATCCACTCATCATCGAAACTGAAACTCACTTAATGTTTCACACCTATTAAAAAATCACAATGAGTTTCATATCACATGATAATGATCCATTAAAAATACTTTATCACTACTGATTTGATAAATCTATGTAAGATACAAGAGATATTGATAAAAAAAATTAATGTTATCTATATCACTCACTAATTATGATAACTCACTTTCATAATTGTAAATTAAATTTCTTCTAAAATAACATTCCTTTGATCTCAATCGGATTCACATAAAATTTTCAGTGAATAATTATTTTAGAATAACAGAAAGAGGTATACCTCATGCAGTATCAATAGATACCACTTGAAATTGAGAAATTAATAATAAAAATTGATATTTTTTGAAATAGTTGGTGCCCTAGACCCAATTATTCAGTTATTTTAATTTTCATATCATTTTTATAGTTAGTTATAAATGATGTTTTATTACCATTATAGTATAGAATATTATACATCCACTATTTAATGTTAATGTCCATAGATTAATTGTTGTATCAAAAGGATATAGAAGATCCTAGTCTATAATGAGAACCTCGAGATACTATGACATTAATCTTAAACTAAGGTCCTATCATCTAGATATATCATACTGACTGAACATAGTAGATGTTTGAATATCAGGTGCTAGGGGCTCATAAGCACTAAGACTTATTCTCATAAAGTTCACACTCAGTGATCTCTAGTAGTGAGATAATGAGGACTATCCCTCCAATAGGAGCACCACGTGTTTTGGGTGACAATGGATGTTCTTATCTATGATCTTGGGTAATAGTCTCCTGACTTGAGATCATTTCCAATTTATTACATTTGATCACGTACTTTGATGAAAGAAAAAAATCCAAGATATTGAAGTTGTGGTGAAGGAGTTTTGTTGGGAGCATCATTGGTGGCATGAAATAGGTAGAATGGTCAAGAAATGATTTTTCTATTCTAAATTAAGAAAGTAATATAGCTCGGACAACATTGATCAGGATGGTAGTACCGTTATAATGCCATGGACATGGAATTATAGGGTAAGTCTATCTAGTTAGATCAAAAAATAATAAATCAAGAAAATTTCTATGACACAGGTGTGCATCCTGATTTATGAGATATTGAAGACAAAGAGATTATATTACAAAATGTGTGTTTGTAGGTTGGTTGTTTCTATTGTGAAAATCCTTATCTCTTTAGGGGCCATGTTAGTTTTCTAGTTACAACTCTTAGTCTGTGAATAGTATTCACTACTATTGAGATAAGGGCCTAGAGGGTCACACACTATATCATATTCAGGAATATGAATTATTCTGCTGAATAGAAATATTGGACATAGTGGGCCCCACCACTAGGGTTTGGAATTTTTCCAAGGTGATACGAACACCAATGAAATATGTAAATTCATATTATTCAAATCAAGAATAATTGAAATTTATTTTTCTTATTAATTTTATTTATATGTTTCAAGTAAATATATGCAAATATTATTTGAATGAATATTAAAATATTCAAGGTTCAATTAATTTTTATGGGAATGACAAGTCAAGTTAATGACTCATTCATTATCACGTAATATATTTAATATATTACAAGAAAGTGATAGTAATATTTATGACTTGGTCCAGTAGTAATAACATGTCATTTATAATGCGTTATGTATTCAGGGTCTGGAGAGGAAATTCCAGATAACTTCATTACACACTATTTATAGAAGAGGATAACCTCCCTCCATGGATTATTTATAGTCTTTATATCTATTATTCTCTCTCCAATGTTCTAGAGAGGGATTATCTGGATCCAAGATCACGGATTAAGATCTCTCTTCGGCATCACAAGTAAGGAGGTTTGGTGATCATCGGAGCGTTGAAGACTTGATTGGAATTCCGCACTAGTACACAAGTTTTGATTATCAGTGCTCCCGTAGATTTTTGAAGCACATGTGGATGATATAGAGGTATTTGGAATCATATTCTTTGATAAGAAATCTCAAATGATGAGCATACATCATGTGTGGCTTCAGATCTAAACTAGGTATTTTATGGTTTAATTTTTGTGCTTAATCTCTTTCATGCGTGACCCTGAGGAAGTAATCGGGCAGTGATTCGCCGATGATAACAAATTAATATCATTCATTGGTGAAAATTTTTAAAATACTATTTTTAGGGATTCCTATGCTTTCTTGGTACCTTCAATATCATAGTCTCACATGAAAGTTTCTAAGCCAAACAAAATAAATTTTCATGAATTTATGAAGAGGGTTTAGTTATGGCCCCAACGCATAGACCACATCTTAATATGATATTGGATGACAATTATATGTTCATATAAAGTTTAAGTTTGGATTTTAAACTGTATTTTGATGGGTTAATTACTTAGAACATATTTTAATATATATGATTTTTTAACTCAAGGTTAGAGACCATCGAAAGTTTTTTACGGATAACCTCTATTTTCTGATGAACCTTATTTCCAGCATCATTCCAGTAATTGGAATAGTTTTTCCTAGTACTGTTAGTTTTAGTATAATATTATTATTATTATTATAAAATTAATAATAATATTATTTTATTATTATTTTTCTAAGACTAATATATAGGCTGTATAAAAATAATTAAAGGGGATAGAATAATGTGGTTGTGAGGGTCAAGGGAGTAGAAGAACTGAAAAAACAAGTCTTCAACTAGTGGGTCAAGTCGACAAAACAAAAAGGTTAAAAAAAGTGAGTCATGTGTGGGAAACCCATCCCCCCCCCCTTATCCCTCCCAGTCGAATCCTTCTGGATCATGCTGGTCCTCCTCCCTTATACTGCCACCATGGGCCACCCCACCTCCCAACGGCCTCCTCACATAGCACCGACCATCCACCTACTGAACATCCCTCCCTAATCAGCTCCTCTCTGTGTTGGCCCCATTGGGTTACCTCCATTTTCTTGCTATTGGCCAACCTGCTGCCAACCCCTACTACCAGCGGGACTCCCACTCACCACCATGAGCTGGTGCACCCACATACTCACGGCCTCAGTCGAACAAACTAGCTACCGTCTGTAGCTCCAGATAGTGGAACCACTAACGTTTTTGGTCACGACCCTACCCACAACCTTTCATTTAATACATAATCCATTATACGATTGATTCACCCCTATTAGATCCCAAGTTAGCCTACCTAGCCAAGAACGTGCTTGGGAAGATCGGTCTGGCACAGATCACCCCTTCACGGGGTTTCCATAGCTCAGAATGGGCCTGTGTGGGTTCGCCCAAACCCACACAGACCATGTTTGGGGTTTTGAGGGTCTAGGTAATCTAAATGATAAGAAATAAATAAATTCAATAAATTTAATTTTAGTCAAAAATTGAATTCATTAAATATTATTTTTTATTTACAAATTAATTTTGGGTTACAAAAAAATAATGCAGAGTAAATTATTTTAATTTGGTGTTTAATTATATTAATTAGTTAATTTAATATTTAGTTTGAAAATTAAATTAATTAATCTGGACTGAATAACAAAAATATTGAATTAAAAAATATGAGTGAAATTTTAATTCAGTTATAATACCCTCGAGTATAAATTGAATGCAAGTTTAATATTAATTCTTTATTTATTTTAAAATATGCGAGATAATGTTTATTGACTAACCATGAGTCGGGGACCTACCAATTCATGTTTAGTGTGTATTTATTTATTTATTTAATTATTTCATGGTGGTTTTCAATTATTAATTAATCAAATGGTGATATGTGTATCATCTCTAAGTCCATATATATATAATGGCATGGGCTTCCACTTCAGATTTGTATTCATACTCCACAGTTCCCCTTTCCTGCGAGTGAGTATTGTTTTGTAATGACTACATGACCAATGAAAGACTTCTTTCTGAGTTATGACGACACACCTGATAGGAGTTGGATGCATTGGATGGGTAGGTTCTACAACTCGAGTCACATGCGACGTGACTTAAGGTATTAACCCTAGGGTATAGGTTGGTCCATTATTCACTCAATGGAACAGCCATTAGTATCGACTCATAATCAGTTCATCATTTTTTTCATGGTTTATTTTTTTATGTGTAGTTAACACACGAACACATAGTGTAATAATAAAATAGCATGCATAGATAAAATGAATAGGTGAAATAATGATTTTTTCTATTTCATGCATAGTTAGTTGTGATTGTGATCACGTAGTACTTGATTAAAAGATAGAAGACGGTTTCTTTCATCATATAAAAAATAAAACCCTTATATAAATAATAATTTTCCATCACCTTCCATCATTCATATTTGAAAAAACTGGGTTTTTGGGGTGTTGGTCATGCCATAGCTAAGGTTTACTCTTACTTCCAAGGAGTTATTCTAAGATTAGTGGGTTGACTTAACTAAAGTGGTAGTGAGGATTATCAATGAATAAATTTCTATCATTTTAGAAGAAAACATTGAGAAAATAATGTAATGATTTAACAAGGTGGTACATCACTCAACATTTTAAGGAATCATGAGTTAATGTGGTTAGCCAGCCAAATGCCTACCCTGAACCCTCCAAGTAGTGGCGTAGCCAAAGATTGTAGACTATAAGGGGAGGTTCAGGGAACCTCTCCACAAGAATAATCAAGTGACATATTATTTCGAATATAGTACATAGGGTTCCTATAATTTGATAAAATAGTGGGATACATTTAATGATTTAATTAATTAATCCAAATTTCTAAACTGGTAATCGTGATAAAAGTACTAATCTGCTAAAATTTTGTTTTGTTTAAAAATGGAAAGTTATACCACAATAAATAAAATGTAATAAATAATGGACCAAGTAAATGTCCTCACTATCATGAATATCCATGAATAGTATGGGTGCTTGTGTATAATACTATGATATGAGAAACTCAACGTGTGAGTATCCCCAACACTTGTTAAACTACCTTAGGGAGAGAGGTTAAATTTTCTTATATTAGAGTAATGTATATAACATATTATGATTATTTAATTATTAATTCATCAATTTATAATGTTAGTTATGATCTCTTCAATAGAAAATGATGATACAATATTTAGTCTCATCTTTGAGAAGACTCTGAGGAGAAAGTGAAGCATTTATATGGATAGGTAATGGTTACATTGGATCTATATAAATTGAAAGGAGGGTAATTATATTTCAATACATCCTATTTTATTATCACTTTCACCCCTTTACTCAAGTCTTTTTTTAAGTTACAAAACAAAAAATTATTTATTAAACACTTCATTAAAAATTTAGGTAAGGTTCTCTAAGTTAACAAGAATATATAAGATAGTTAAACATTTAATTCTTATGGTTAACAAATTGAAAGGTAGGGAAAAGTCCAATGGAAAATATTTCCAGAAGTACTTTTTCAATGTCCTTCGATTAAATAGGTATTAACCTGAGGTTACTTTCATTTCATATTATTAAATAAAACTTTTGATATTTAATCAAAATAAAATTAATTAAAGAAGCATGTACTCGCATCTTCTTCAGGTATATTCATCAAAGTAATGTTTCGGTTTTACTACTTGGGTATTCAATACAATATAAGTATCACACATGTTTATTTACATACATTAAAAAAGTAAGTATAAAAATATTATAATAAGTCTTAAGTATTCTCCAAGTGGTAGAAAAAGGGTGTTACCTATGCTAATGGTGAGAAGTACACAACTTCTTTATTTCCAAGTGAAAGATTTGTGTAGAACTATTATTGAGTATAACCAAAAACATTAATCTCATGTGTCCTTTTGGACACAAGGAGACATTATTTTACGTTCGGTAATGAATGTTTTTTGTGGTGTATCAGACTCAAAAAAATGTTTATTGGAACGTGAATCATAGGCAATAAGTGATCAATATAAAAATGGAAGAATATACCCAGTTGTAACAAGACAATTCTTTGTCAAGAAACACTAAAAGTGAATGTCAAGAATATACTGAGTATAGTATTTAGGCTCAGTACAGCTAAACACCTACGATATTATCAACATCTTTAGTTTAGACAAAGAAACCTTTAGAAATGAATTTATTCCACAAACCTTGTGGAATTAATCCAGTAAGCGAGAATCAAATATTACAAAATATGGTAGAGGTATATGTACTTTATATGATTCCTTTGAGTAATTAAGGAGTGATAAAATGATGTATATACATGGTCAGAATATATAAGTTGCTTCAGGCTATCATATCGAAGA
Source organism: Viscum album (assembly GCA_963277665.1). Classification (NCBI taxonomy): domain Eukaryota; kingdom Viridiplantae; phylum Streptophyta; class Magnoliopsida; order Santalales; family Viscaceae; genus Viscum; species Viscum album. The sequence continues at coordinate 105,432 of CAUJRU010001407.1, forward strand.
ATATCTTGACCAAGAAATCATCGATCGTGATAATGTAGCATGGAGTAATTCCTAAATTCACATTACCTTATCTACATCATGACATTGATGTTGGTGAGGAGGATCGATGATGGAGTCTTTCATGTTAACATTGATCAACAAAATATAGCATGGAGTATTTCAAAAATTTATATTTTATACATCAAGGTTATGATGTAAGGAGTATCAATGTTACAACCTACAGTAAATTCCATTATATTTCATGGAGTGCTTTACAAATAACTTTGATATCCCATAACCATATGTCAACTATAATGAATAATTGATATCATACAAGTCATAGTATTATGGAATTCCATTATGTCATAAAGACATGTGTTTTGATAAAAAGAGTTTTTTATGAAATAAAAAAATCTTTCATTAGGAACAAACACATTGTGCATCTATTGTAATTATCCTAACAGTTTTTAGGATATTACATAAAATCCTAAAGATAGAAAATTTGCAGTCAACTCATAAATTGTGGTTCTATAAAAGGGTGCACTTATCTATTAAAAATGGTGGGATAAAGTTGAATTGATCTTAGTCAATTATCAATATGGACAAATAGTTGGAATAGGAAGAAGTTCCACAAGTATATGTGGAATAGTAATGTTCCATATATACATACTACGTAGGAATGTTTAAAGTCATGGTGATGGTTTGGAGTTCACTGTGGGATGTGATAAATTATTCATTGAGAATAATAATTCCTATAAGTAAATAGTATACGAAAATTTCCCAAGATTGAAAGGATCAATTAAAATTCAATAATGGATTCCATGTATAAAATTAAAAAGGGTAATATAAATTGAATATTGATGTGGGTATTCAAATAAGTTGATACATGGATGGTACAAGTGTAGTACCAATAAGGTTCAATTGGTAATACTAGGTCGTTATGCCTAAATCCATTAGAATGTTTCATGTCATAACTAGTTTCTATGATCATTATATTAAAATTTTGATATCATGACAACCAATTGTTGAATGTGTCTATACGACACAACCATAATGGGATCATCATGTCACAAAATCCTAATAAAAGTTTCAATTTACTAAAATCTAGTTTAGGATTGAATTAATCAATTGAATCACTGAATATTCATTTGGAATGAATGGTTTCCATGTGTCTACCAAAGGTTAGTGGGAGAGCCATAGTTTTACAAGTGAAATATGTTCAGCAACATATGGAAAATAGATATTGTTCTTCAAGTTACTTAAGACCATAATGAATGTTATTCTCTAGTGATTTACTTAAAGTTGCAACCGAAGTTCTAGGGAACAAGATCTACTAAGGTGGATTGAAAGGTTTCTTGGACCTAGTCAATCGTACATATAGTGAAATGGTATTTAAAAATACAAGCTAGAACAATTAAAGAGGGTAATTGTTACCAATTTCACATGGAATAATCTCTCCAGGATGACATGTTCGAGATATGGCATGAGAGTAAAATCATAAGTTAAAATCCATATGCATAAAAAATGGATTAATAACACATGCTATGATATTTACAAAAAATGATATTTCCATGGTATATTTTATAGTAGGTGGATATAAATTATATCTAGGAGAACTACATGTGATGCAGTTAGAACTATCTATTAATACCTCAACAAGTATAAAAGATATGCACTTGGAAAGTGGAGAAGAAAAGATATTGGTTTCTAGGGGACATAAACTTGTCTTCCTTATATCAATGAGATCTAATATTATATTTAGGATAAGGTGATGATCGATAAAAGATCATATAATGTAGTGGAAGCCATACCTATATATACAGATTATGTTTTAGCTTTTAAGGTAACTAAGAAGTGGTTAAATGCAATAATTTGTTACCGTTCTTGGAATCACACCTAGTAAGAAAAATATTGTCATAATGTAAACTATGATACTCTTAATAGATAATATGTCAGGTTATGATAGTAAACAAGAGGTATATATTCCAGGATACCATCTCTTGAAAAAAAATTCTCAAGGAGATGAGGTCATAAATAGTAGAAATTTTGCGTAGTGGAAACGTGGAAGGCCTAGTAGCAAAATCCATGACTTAGAAAAAACATTATCTTGATCATGTTATAAGCTAACAAGTTTTGTTATCAAGTTGGATCTAGTGAAATTGGGAGTGTTGAAATAGTGGGTTCCCTATACCCAACTATTCAGTGATTTTATTTACCATATCATGTGTACTATTAGTTATACATGATGTTTTCTTACCATTATTGGGTAGAATTTTCAGTATTCACTATTTAATGGTGATTTACATAGATAAATTGTTGTATCAAAAGGTTATAGTAGATCTCGGACTATAAGGAGAATCTTGAGATACTATGAAATTAATATTAAAAAGGTTATATGGTCTAGATACATCTTACTAACTGGAAACATTAGATGCTTGACTATCATATGTTGGCGGATCATAAGCATTGAGACTTCTTCTCAAGAGGTTCACACTTGGTGATCTCTAGTATTGAGATCATGAAGACTGGCCTACCAATAATAACACCACATGTTTTGGGTTTCATTGGATGTTCCTATTTATGATCATGTGTAATGGTCTCCTAACATGAGATCATTTCCAATGTTTTCCATTTGATTGTGTATTTTGATGCAAGATGAAAACCATGGTATTGAAATCGTGGTGAGGTAGTTTGTGTTGGGTGTTACATTGGTGGTATGAAATTGGTTGAATGGTCAAGAAAGTATTTGTTGCTTCCAAGTCAATAAAGTGATATATCTCAGGCCATTTTGATTAGGATGGTAGTACCTTTATAAGGCCATGTCCATGGTAGTTGAGGGTAAGTCCATCTAGTTAGATCAATAAATAATAAATCAAGAAACGTGTGATGACACGGGTGTGCATCCTGCTTTATGAGATATTAAAGACAAATAGATTAAATTGAAGAGTGTGTGTTCATAGGTTAGTTGTCGCTGCTATGAAAATACTTAAATCTTTAGGGTCTATTATGGGTTGCTAGATACCACTCTTGGTATTTTATAAGTATTCACTCCTATCATGATAAGGTCCTAGAGGGTCGCACACTATAGTGTATTCAAGAATTTTCCCTGTTCAATTGAATAGGTATATTAGACATGGTGAGACCCACCAAAAGGGTCATGGATTTTTCACGTAGATATGATCACCAATGAAATAAACAAATTCATATTATTCAAGTTAAGAATAATTGGACTTGAATTTATTTATTAAATGTATTTACATGTTTTAAGTAAATACATGCAAATATTATTTGAACAAATATTAATATATTCATTGTTCAATTTAGTTTTATGGGGACAATGATTCAAGTTAATGACACATTTATTATCAAGTAAAATATTTAATATATTACAATAAACTGATAATAATATTTATGACTCAGTTCGGTAGTCATAGCATGTATTTTATAGTGGGTTAAATATTCGGGGGCTAGAGAGTCAATTTCCAGTAACATCATTACACCATATATATATAAGAGGAGAGCCTCCCACCATGGATTATTCATGGTATTTCTCTCTATTATTCTCTCTGCCATGTTCTAGAGATATATTCTCTAGTTCCAAGATCTTTGATTGAGCTCTCTCTCAAGCATTGCAAGCAAGGAAATGCACTGATCATCACATCATTGAAGGCACCATCATAATTCCATGCTAGCACCTTGATTTTGATGATCGACACTCTGGAGGATTCTTGAAGCATGTGTGGATGATATAGAGTAATTTGAAATTATATTTTTCAAGTATAAATCACCAATGACAAGCATACATTGTTCACAACTTGGGATCTAAACCATGTATTTTACTGTTTAATTTTTATGCTTAATCTCTTTCATGTGTGATCCTAATGAAGTAAACGGGAAGCGATTCGCCGATGTCCACAAGTTTATGTCATTCTCATTGAAAATTTTTTAAATCCCATTTCTGATGATTTTTCTGCATTCCCAATAACTTCAATATTCATGATCTTCCTTTCTTCACAATGAATTATTTATTCTCATATGATCATTACAACTTTTTGCAACCCAATAACTTATTGGTATTAATAACATTATTTACAGGATTATTTTAGTATATTCCAAAACTAAAATCATATGATACTACATTTTTAGTTCATAAGTATATTGATTAAATATTTATCCATGACTTTAGCTACTAAGGGTGACCCAAAAATGGTTTCTCCCCTAGGGGTAAATCATTTTTTCTTTAAAAAATATTTATAAATTTATTCTTCTCAAAATAAACCACTGAAAATTGTTAAAATCATATCCTCCCTATATAAAAATCTCATCCATAATCAGCAAAATAAATAACTAAATAACACAAGTCACACAATTATTTTTAAATGTTTTGAAATTGGTGTGTGGTACTACTTCTTATTATAGAAAAATGTTGTCTTTGTCTAGAGAAAATTCATTCCAATATAATCATAAAAAATTATAGTGGGTAGGAATCTTTCATCCTCCACCTATAATTCCCAACATTTAATGGGTAATGTTTTATTTATACTATCCCCCACTAGTTATCGTGTAAAACCAACAACACCAGTTTGAAATGAAAACAAGTGGATTCAGGTTTCTTTACTAAAGAATAATTTATCATCCCCTACAACCCTTTAGAGACATTTAAAATGATAAATCTCACCTCTTTAATAAATTCAAGTATTAAAAAACCATTTGACAGAAATATGAAGACTACTATAATTTTTTGCTCACTTTATGCAACAAATTGAACTCCCACTACTACTAATCATTGAATACTTAGTCTTAACATGTTTTTCGAATCTAGACAGCCACACAACTTTTGTCTTATCTTCATTTACTTAAAAAAGACACTTTACTTAATATGTTCTTCTCTTTTTCTTAGTACCCATATTCTCTCTCTCTGAAATTATTTTTCTATAAAAGTTTCCATGTTAAATTTTACATCTTTTTCAATATACATAAACAAATTATATTAATGAATTTATAAATTCTCTCTATAAAATATGATCAAATAACCATTTTCATCACACAAGATCATTCATGCACTACTCACTAATCTTTTTAACATGGTCTTGTATCCCACATTGTTTTAGGAAACATTCCAAAAGAAACCTTTTTATTCTATGTGACTAAGATCTCTCAAAAACATGGCTAATAAATCTCTAAATCAAAATAACTCAAAATAATGTATTTGTGAATTCAAATAATTCCCATTATAAATATCTTCTCTTCCCCATTGGTGGAACCTAAAATATTATCATCCTCAAACTACTTATGGAGTGAAGCATTTATTCATTGCACAGCATCACTCAATATATCATTCATTTGATAATTTAGCTTAAATCAATGAAAAATCATTTTCTTGTGATTTTGTAACCTTGGATCAATAAATTATTGTCACACATACATTCTATAAATATTTTCTAGCATTTTCCAAAAATATAATCTTATTTTACAACTCTAAAACCATCTATATTAATGATTTTTGAAACTTTAAACAACTTGTGAAGTGACGACCTTATTTTAAATTTTGAAAAAAAATATTTATACAAATTTCAATGTGATGTTTTAATCAATAATTAATGACTCAAGCATCATATATTCATATTTTCATAAGAAAATATAATTCTAAAAATATAAAATTTTCATACTATAGTATTCTCAAAAATTTCAAATACTAATTAGAACATACAATCCTTCAAATTAATCATACATAGATTCCAATGACTTTTATGTGGAAACTAATGACACATAAATAGATAGAAATACCTAGCACATAATTCATGAGGGATCCTAGGAAACTATTGATGACTCATTTGAAGCATCAATTAGCTCATTCTCAATCCAACCATTATTTAATTTTAACTCATCATGAACTTTATATGAGTGAATAACTCATACAGTGTTGTAGATGACTCATACACATGACCGAAATAACATGTAAGTGGTATTGAAATCATTCATATGTAAGTATGAGTGACTCATATATTACCTATTCCTTTTATCAAATATTTTCTAGTATGGAAATTAATCTTGTATAGATTCCATATTACTTATACATAATTGTCAAATGACTCATATGTAGTTGTATATATCCCAATATTTACTTATGAATAGAATTCTAAAAATATCTAAATAACTATAGAACTACTTCCAATCATCTTAGGGTTATTCAAAGAACCTAAAAAAATTCTACCACACATCAAAAACATTTTAGGATACTCTCTTAAGATTACAAACAAATACAAAATATCAATAATCAAATGGGTACTTCAATATACCCCTTTTTATTTTTTGGAAACTTTACCTCAAATTTTAGTACATGACATGAATCAGATTAAGAACATAGTAAATCATCTCATAATCATGAAATCACATAATTCTTCTAATGATAAGTTTTATAACACTACAATAACAAATGTGTTAATATTTTTTAGATAATCTCAACTCTCAATGATAAGAAATTGTGTCCAAGTGATATAAATGAACTCCCCCTAAATTTACATTCCTATTTATAAAATATTTAGAAATAATAATATCTTTATATTAACAATTAGTGAACACTTACATTTTGATAAGTATTATCTTTCCCTTTGATAAATATTTATGTCACTATTTCTCTCTATTTGAAAACATTATTCAAATCTCTAGGGATGTTCTCTCCAAACCGCTTTAGGTGAGAGGGGATGAATGAACATGATGGTTCGGCCTTATGTATTCCAACCTCTCTCTTGGAATTGACTTTGAAAAAAATTATATAAGTTGGTCATTTTTAAAATATTTTCATTTTTCACTTCACCATATGTTACATTATCTACAATAAAAATAAATATGGTATCAATATGATTTGATCTAGAATTTTGAAGTAGATTATTAGTAGGATCAATGAGACATTGATTATTAGAAGCAATTTTTTAGCTTCTTATCCTCAAGTATAAAATCATACAACTTAACTTACATTCATATCATCTAAGTAAAATCGTGTGTTGATTCTTTATATTCATCTCTAAATGTTTTTAAGGTTAATAAATTCTACATCTTACTATCCTAGGACACATAAAATTAACTGAGAAAGATTTCCACACTTGAAGTGGACTTCCTATCAGTGAAATATTCTTCCCATTTAGCATCTGTATATCCTTGCAACATAAAATCATATCAATTTTATACACCGAGATAAAATTTAGTGTTCTGTTTACATATATCAATTTAATTTTAACAACCATCACATGAGACTCATTTGGATCACTTTAAAATCTAGCACAACTATTTATTTCAAAAACAATGTTTGTTCTTGAAGCTGTCAAGTGGAGAATGTTGCCAATGATTTTTCTAAACTACATTTTATTAACCCTCATTTTAACCCCATATATAATATTTTTTTCCAAAAGCTATGGAATTATATTCATCCTTGAAATATTCCATTAAAAATAACTTCAATAATTATTTGATATACTTTTCTTAGTATAAGAAAATATGACTAAACCTTTTAGAAATTTGTAATTCTAGGAAATAATTCATGTCTCCCAACATTTAAATATCCAAATTTCTTTTAATTTCTTTAAAATAATCTTCACAATGATTCTCTATGACACATTAAAAAATAATTTTAGAAACATCAAAAATGAAAACTAGAGTACCTACAGATATAACCTTTACATAAAGTTTTCTATTAGAATTTCATTTTTAAAATTATCTGATTTTAAAACCTCAATCCAGTTTTTTCATATTTCGATCCATGTAATTTTCTTAGGACATATAATGATTAATTATTTTTTCATTTCATTCTTTATTTCATATCAATGATAAAACCCTCGGGTTATTCAATGAAATTTTTTTCTTAAAGGTATCCCTTTAAGAAGGTGGGTGTCATATCCATTTGATAGATCATGTAATTTATATGTTTTACACTTAGAAGAGAATATTGATAGTCACAATCATTGAAATTGGTGAAAATGTTTCACCAAAATAAAATCCTACTATTTGGGAGTATCCTTTTCAAACTGTCCTTACTTTGATTCATATCAATTAACCCTATTTATTATATTTATTTATAAAAAAACACTTGGTGATAATCAAAATTTTCTGTCCAGGTCTTGGAAAAATCTAAAAATTGGGTTCCTTCTCAATATTATCAAGATCATTATTCATATAATTGATCCATTCCTCATAGTCAAATACCTCAAAAATAGTTTTTGGTTCAACTTGTTAGATGAGTGTTATTTATTTTTCTAATCTCATCCTCCTTTTTATTTGGATAGGTGCATCATGATTACCAATAATATTTTAAAAATATACATGATTATTAAATTTCTTATTTCTCTATATATAATTCTTAAAAATCTCATATCCATCAATAATTTTATTTAACTCAACTTCAACTATATTTGGTATTTTTCTAACTTCATTATCAATTTGATTTTCTTAAATCTACATGTTTCCACCATCAACAATTTCATCTTAAACCATAATTAAAACATTTATTATAAAATTATTTTCAATTATATTAATATTATAGTGCTCAAAATTTATTTTTATTATTTCTTTCTAGAATTTTTATCCAATTTCATTTGAAATATAGGGACTGGTCTTAAAAATAACACAATCTAGCTATTTCAACTAAATTTAACTTCTTTTCGTTACCAAATATATTTTTGGATTAGAGTTTTATAAAGTTAGGATATAACTTAAACATATCTACCCACAGGTATACAAGTGGGTACCATTAAATCAGTATCCATTTCTTCTAGAACATAAAATTTTTATCACAAAACAACAACATGATTTCTTTGAAAAATCATGACTTCATTCTTTATCTTATACATCCTTATAACCTATGAATAACATTAAAAAACATGGTATGATCATAAAAATATCATTAAGGGGTATAAAATTAAGGAAATAAACAATTATTCTATGAATACTTATAATCATATGAAATCGTTTTCATAAATACACACTTTTAACCCATATAAACTTACTTTGTGAAACATGAGATTTCCATAATACATTAGGAAACTTATATAAAACCCTAAATGTATCCTAGGGAATTACTTACTTATTTTTTAACTCTCGCATCTACCTTATGATCTTTAACCTTCATGGCTACCTTACAATGTAATCCACATGATTACTTTATGGTGTAACTATCATAGTTACACTTGGAGTAACCATATGGACAACATACAACATGAACATACTCAATGAATTGGAGGGAGATATATGTACCACCCTTCATCATAAAAAATTTCCAATAACCATAAAATAATCATAAAACATGAATATTTTCATAAATAAATTACTTTATAATTTTGAAAATTATAGAAAATTAAAACAGGATTTTTAAAGGAAAACCTTTTACAGAAATCATATAATTGATGTGAGAATTAATAAAATGAATGGAATATGTGTATACAATGTAAATGAACATAATACAACATAATATAAAAAAATTCATCACAAAAATAATCTTATTACTACATAATGAATAATGTAGAAGGTTATCCTAAAGAATTGAAATTGGGTTAAGAATTCTTTTACCTCAGGTTCGTCTTACTTAAAAAGTTACTAAACCTTATGTATACTAGTTAAAAGAGTATTATTAATATTTTAAAGAAACATATTCTTGTTTATAACACCATATATGATCACTTTATAACATCATTACACCCATTCATTAATAATAGTTTGTTACTTACATTGTTTCGGGTGCATTCTTTACATGGTTTCCATGGTTTGTTCATAACAGATTTTATTGACAAAAGGAATAAAAAATCCATAAGTGGAATGAAATGGTTTTAATATTTTTAATTAATATTAAATTATTCCATAAATAATTTTGGTTATATGGTATGTGGATGAATCACTAGATAAATCATTAGTGATTTTCGTTTAGATCATTTTGGTTGTTCATTGATAATCATAAACTTGTTTCATCATATACCTTTAATATTATGAATATAAGTTAATTATTGAACATAATAGAGGTCATATAATACAATTTAAAAACTATTTTAACCATTAAAATGTTTTTACAACCATATTGGATGGAATTAAATGAAATTTAAAACACATCATCGACGATGTCGGTAAATCAACATATCACGAACTATGTTTTTATTTTTAGAATAAGAGGAATATTAGAGGAATAATGGTGATGATGTATTCCATAAACATGATAGGAATAATATATATATATAATACCATAGCTTTAATTAATCTTGTATAAGGTTAGTATGGGAGATTATAAGAAAATAAAATAATTGAAAAGAAAACACAAGAAAATGAAAGGGGATCTTTACCTATTGATCTCTTCTCCTTGAGATCCTCCTTAAGGATTTTAGTTTCGTACTTTTGGTGATACCATAAGGTATTAGATGGGGGGAAGATCCCTGATAATGGGATTGAGTAGAATTTAGTCACTACTAAAATCTTAAGAGGTGTCAGAGGAAGAGGTGGTGAGGGTGGTATTTATAGTGAAAGTGTAGAAGTTGTAATTAATTTCAAAGAACACCTCATTAGTGGTATTTCAAGAACCTTAAGTCTACCCATTGTTTTTTCCCATGGTATTTGCCACTTGGGACACCTAATATATTTTATTCCTCAAGATTCGACCAGAAAATTACATCATTATTATATCATTATGATGTCATTAAACACCCAAAAACATTAAAACTGTATTTTTACTATTCACCAAAAATTATAATATCTCAGAAAATTCCCAAAAAAAACACACTTTCCATTTATAGATGTGAAGAATTTTAAAATTAATTCCATTTTTGGAAAATAATTTTCCAAATATGGTTCATTTAATTTTTAAATAAAATAATAATTTATTCGAAAAATAACAATTTTAAAAATATAAGTCATTTTATATCACCATGAAAAATTAATCAAGATCTCATTATCTTATAACCATATGAAAATAAAATAATAATATTGTTTACTATTCATAAGGGCCATATTATTATTCATATTACTATTCATAAGGGTATGTTACTATTCACCAAAAAACAAGTTGGTTCTATCAGACTCCAAATAACATACTGATCACAACCATAGATGCCCATTTTTCAAAATTGAAATCATAGAAGCAGCTAAATTTTGTTTAATGGCTTGTTTATAAATATCTACTTAAAAAAAGTTTTATTATGTAGAGATTCGGTGTTTAGTTCATTTCAATTTATTTTTAAAATCTTAGGGCGTTACATTCTCCCCACAATCTAGAAATTCCATCCTTGAAATTTTATTTACTTACTAAAAAAGTGATGGTACCTTTCCCTCTTTGCATTTTAATATTTTAATGTTTCTTCTTCAACCATGTGGTTTCTCCATAAAACCTTTACATGGAGAATTACCTTATTTTATAAAACTTTTTTTCTTCGATCAAGAATCTAAATAGGTTACCCTTCATAAGAAAGATTCTCTTCCAACTGAACTACTTCTAGGCTCAAAACATGAGATGAATCTGGAATATACTTTCTCAACATTGAAACATGAAAAACATTATGTAACTGAGATACACATGGAATCAAAGCTCCTTGGTAGGAAATTGGTCCAAATTTATCCAATACTAGTACTCCGCTCGTGCGATTCACGGCTCTAAAATAATTATTATTATTAACTACAGGTTACTATTTATAAAACATAATAGTTTATATTAATATTGAATATATTTGAAAAGAAAATAACATACATAATGAGGAAAAAATTACAGAAAAAGCGGAACAAAATTTAGATACTAAGCAGCCTTCTGTATAAAACTAACAACGAAGGAACCAACGGTGAAACAGAATGAAAATTAATGAATAATATATTGAAATTATAAATTCAATCATAGAAACAAAGTATGAAATTCTAATTTGCAGATACTTGAAATAGGTGAAAAATGAAACAGAATCATGGTAAGATAACATAAATACAGTTTCACCTTTGACATAGGACTATGGAATGTAATTTAACAATCTTCAGAGAACATCAATATTGTTTCAGTAGCAGATAAATGTTTGACAACATAAACAGGAACCATATTTTTCAACAACAGCGGGTGTGCAGATCAGATTACAATTCATGTGATCATAACGTGCAGTGAAAAGCCTCCTGGTACCACCATGCATCATTGATGTAGAGTAGCAGTTTGTCATGTTTTTTGACAGTTATATTGATCTCTACAACCTGTAATTAGAAATGAATGTGAGTAAATGAGACATACTACTATGAAAAAATAACTGGTTAATTCAGTGAAGTCAAAAAAAATCATGTCATAATCAAATGGAGTATTTGTTTACAATATTCAACTATGAAAAAAAAGCGTACAAATATTCAATGAAAAGAATTAAATAAAATGAAAATGAATAGTCACTACTAATTGAAGTAAATAATAGAAAATGGCAACCAGACATACTCTATCAGAAAATAGACATGATTATTTTAAAAAACTGAAAAATGATTCTGGAGGAAAAATATAATCCACACCTGCTACCTAGGGCAGTAGCTATGAAAATATAATCCACGCCTGCTGCCTAGGGCATTACCTATCCCCCGCATAGTCTGTCGTCACTGCCCTGCCCCCTCCCCTACCCTCCAGTCTAGCCTCCCCCCCCCCGTCCAACCCATCCCTGCATTGCAGCCGTCACTTTTCCATTTCCACTCCTCCCCCCTGGCTCAGACCCTCTTCTCCCTGCCCAACACCTTCCCCCACCAGTCCCTAACATGCCCAGCCCCTTCCCCCAGAACCCCACCCCACTTCCAGCCCCACCAGTCCCCTCCCCTGCCCACCCCCCCCCCCCCCCACACCCTGCCCAGCATGTCAACCCCCCCCCCTCCCCACTTCTCTACCTGTCGTCCCTCCCCTACCCAACACCTTCCCCCACCAGTCCCCCCTGGCCAGCCCCATCCCCCAGCACTCCCCCCTTTCCATCCCCACCAGTCCCTTCCCCTGCCCAGCCCCTTCCCCCAGCACCACCCCTTCCAGCCCCACCAGTCCCCTCCCCTACCCAGCCCCTCCCTCTCCCAACCCCACACCCTGCCTATCATGTCAACCACCCCCACTACCTGTCGTCCCTCCCCTGCCCAGCCCCTTCCCCCACCAGTCCCCCCCGGCCAGCCCCAGCACTCCCCCCCCCCCACGCCTTTCTAGCCCCACCAGTCCCCTCCCCTTCCTATCCCCTCCCTCCCCACACCCTTCCCAGCATTTCAACACCCCCCCCCCCAAGTCCTCTATCAGTCATCTCTCCCCTTCCCAGCACCTTCCCCCACCAGTCCCCTCTCTGGACAGCCCCTTCCCCCAACACCCCCCATTTCCAGCCCCACCAGTCCCCTCCCCTGCGCAGCCCCTCCCCCTACACCCTTCCCAGCATGTCAACCCCCCCCCCCCCCCACTCCCCCTCCTTTGATTGTCTACCACCCCATCCCAACACCCCCCCTCCCTCGTCAGCCTTCCCGCTGCCCAGCACCTTCCCCCAGCAGTCCCCCCCTTTCCATCCCCTACCCTAGTAGTCCCCCCCTCCTTTTCATCCCCTTCCCCCATAACCCCCCGGCCAACCTCTTCCCCCACCAGGGCCTTCCCCCCTACCCTCATCTACTCATCCCCTCCCCTCATCTCCTCTACAACCAGCCCAGATCCTCCCCTCCCCTACTCCCCATACCCAACTCCTTGTCTCCCCTCACCTCTAAGCAGCTTCTCTTCCCATCCCTTCCCAGCAGCTCCCCCTCCCACCTCCTCATCCCCTCTTCCCAGCCCCTTCCCACAGTAGCCCCCTCCCCCCAGCCCAGATCTCACCCTCCCGTCCCCCCCTCATCAGCTCTTCCATCATGTACCTGCAATGTTCCAAGGTTTTAAAACTGTAGTGGACAGCATGTGGAAATGTTCCAAGGTTTTAAAACTGTAGTGCCTAGTTCAAAAGGTTCAATAATTTTTATTAAAATGATCTGTTCATTTCAATCACATTATGTTAGCATGTTTCCAGTAAAAAATAAATTATCTTATGTTACTTTTCTATTAATGATGATTATGAATGAAAGTGTTGAAGTGATTCTAATGTCATACCATGTCACAGTATCGAAGAAGACTTTCTTCTCGATGATGTTGGTGAAATCAAGTCAGTGATTCAAGCTACATAACAGAAATATGGGAAGGAGAAAACTGTAGAACATTTATTGTAAAACAAACTGATTACTGAAATATAATTGACTGAAATGATCCACTACTCAAAAAATTAGGACTTTGCTCAAATGGAATTTAAATATTGGGGGAAAACACACAACATTAATGAATAAACACCTCAAACCTAAAAAATGATTAATGAAAATCTTGGATAGTTATGAATTTTCAAAGATAAGTTGTTTCATTAAGATGATTAAAAATAGGAAAAAACCCATCTTCAAAACATGTATAGCATGTTCTTTTTATAACAGAATATTTAAAATTAAAAGAAAAATCACAATAAGAATAAATAAATTAAAATAATAAAAATTTTAGAGTCAGTTAGAGTACCTGCAACTGAAATCGGCATCAACATAAACAGATATACCCTGATTCATGGACGTGGGAAAATGAAATCGGTAAAATATACCTTCATGATAAGAGTCAGCATCACTGTAATGATGTTGAACACATTTAGCAGCATTAAAACAGCCTGCAACTAAAATTTTTGTCAACATAAACAGAAATACACATACATAGATATGGGTAAATGTAAAATGTAAGCTATACCTGCATGAAAAGAGCCAGGATCACTGTAATGAAATTGAGCACATTTAGAGGCAGTAAGACCGACTGAAAATGAAATTTTATTCAGTATAAATAGAAATAAAGCCATAGATGGATGTGAGAAAATTATAATTGTAAGTTATAACTACATGAAAAGAGGCCGGATCACTTTATTAAAGCTGAAATCATTTAGAGGTTTTAATACTACCTACAACTGAAATTTGCTTCAACATAAACAGAAATACACACATACATGGATGTGGGAAATTATATATTGTAAGTTATAGCTGTATTAAAAGAGGCAGGATAACAGTAATGTAGTTGAACACATGTAATGGTAGTAAGACTACCTACTACTGAAAACTGCTTCAAAATAAACAGAAATACAGACTTACATGGCTATGGTAAAATGAAAAAAGTAAGGTATACCTGTATGAAACAGGAAGGATGAGTACTGAACAATATAAAATGGTCAACTACATTAAATACAAATGCCTAAAATCATGTGAGTTATTTTATGGTCACTGCAATAAAGTGGTGAACTGGGTTGTTAGAGAAAATGTGAGATGTTTTACTTATGCAATAAATTTGGATGGAATTGATTGAATTATCGTTGATGTTATTTCTATATGTTTCATGGGAAGAAGAGCTTCTTCGATTTATAATAGGGCAGTATTCCCCCTGAAACAGACAGAGGATTTATAATACAGGGATAGCAGTAGGATAGTCATAATAATATTGTATTTATAGTATACTTTCAAAACTATAGAAACTAGGTTTTCCTATTCTATGGTTTTTTATTGCAGTAACCACCAACAACTTAAAATTTCATGGACCTTAATTGTTCGTCGAAAGTTAACATATTCATGGAATACGACTAAAATGTAGGTGATGTTTTATGGTAGTATTTTCTTACAACCATATAAGTAGTTGTGCAGGATAGGGTAGTATCCTGGTGTTAAAGTTGAGCTGGTTTTGTAGTCGATGGAGATAATTTAACAGATTTCTTCATCAGTAGAACACCGGGAGATATATAATGACCTTAGATTAGTTTGTTGGACAAAAAATTGGATCAGGAGGAAAAGGTTATGTGAGACATTTCAAACACATCCGAACCATGCGAGAGAAATTAATGCAGGTTGTCTGAGTTGAGTTGGTTCGGAGCTTCGAAGCAGATCCATAATTCAATTTATCTGGCTTCTCACTTCAGACGCGGTTGAAATTCAGAGTCATTGATGAAATCTCATGTCCCTTCCATATCAGCATAACCAGGCATGAAATTGTGAGTTTTCTATGAACTGGGTTTCTGTACGAAGTTGAGACCAATAGCTAGGGTTTTAATGGGTTAGGGATCCAAGCAATAAAGAATTTATGAATTAGAATGAGGAGTCGAGTTGGGATTTGAAAACCAAACATGTGAATAGTCAACATTATAGAAAGAATCAGAGGTTGCACTTACCATACCTCCGAGGAGATGAAATCCACCGGGAACCGTTGGAGTAGGCGATGAAAATCATGAGCGGGAGTGGTGCGGGGTGGAGGGGATAATCGAGAAGGGGGCGGGAGAGGGGAATCACGGATGGGAGCAAGAACCTAGAGGATTAGGGGAGGAGATCAGGAACTGGAGAGTGGGGAGATGCAATTAGGGCAGTGTTGTCAAAGGCGTGCGGCGCAATAAGGCGCAAAGGCCGCTTGGGGATGCGGCGCGAGGCGCGGCGCGAGGCGCAACTAAGGCGCAAACGCGCATAATTAAATATATACAATTTTCAGCAATATTTTAAATAAAAAAAACTTAAATTCAATCAAAATAATACAAATTAAAATACATGTTGATAATTTTTAACCAAATCATAATCAAATAATCAATCATTAAGAACCTAAACATTAAAATCATCATGTTATGGTATATGTCTTCTGCAATGTTAAATGTGTTTCTCTTATTCCCTGCTATGTTAAACGTGCTATGTTGAATGAGTTTGAGAACCTAAATATCAAAATCACTGTGTTATGTTAAATGTGTTTGCTGTTATTCCTTGCTTGCTTTTGGTGATGGTTCTATTTTTATAGAGTTTGATTTAGTTCTTCTTTTATTAATATATTAAATGTTATGTTATATTTAGGGATGTACAACTCACTTTTGAGAAAATATCCCCAATTTACATCAGCCCCTCTAAGAACGATCTTCATCGCACCCACTCCACCGGCTCCCCCATGATTTCCCTTGATTTCCCCAATTTTCTCCTACCCATGATTTCCATCACACCCTTGATTTCCGCCGGCACTCCCAATTTCCATTGGGCCCTCGATTTCCGCCGCCCCTCTAAGTATGATCTACACTGCCTTATTCCCCCCGATTTCGGGGGCTAGTAGTGCGCCTTTTCCGTGCCTCGCGCCATAGCGCCTCTCGGGTAGGCGCAAGAGGCGCACGCCTTTGGCGCGCCTCGGCGAGGTCGCCTCGCCTCACCCATGGTGAGGCGCAACAGGTGTGCCTCGCCGCGCCTCTTGCCAAGGCGCGCTGAGGCGCGCGCCTTTGACAACAGTGAATTAGGGGAGGGGAGACCGGGAGCAGGCGGACACCGGTTGGGTGTGCAGGGAGGCTGTGAGAGAAGGCGGAGACCGGGAGCAGGCAGAGACCGATTGCGAATGCACGGGCGGAGGATATAGAGGATACAGATGAGTAGGAGAAGGAGGCTACGGGAGAAGGGGGAGGAAGCGGCAAGAGAAGGAAGCTGTGGGACAGAGCGGTAGTGCAACCCTAGGCGGGGCGAGCGATCGCACAAGCGGGCGATGAAATTGGGAGGAGAATCCCGATCATGAGTGGGTGCTGGGTAGAGAAATGAATTGGAGAATAGGAAAATGGGGTGACGTGGAGGTAGGAATGGGTGACACGTAAGAAAGGTAGAATCCTAATTTAGTATAGATAGTACATATAAAATAATGATTCAGATATGCTAGTAGTAATGTGAGATGGCGATGTAAATCTAGAAAGTTGAGACACTTGCTGGGGGTCGCGACGGATCCGTGATGCTGGATGGAGGATGATGATTGAAGAGGAAACAAAGATGGAAGAGGGATCCATGATTGTGGATGGATGAGTGATTTACGATTGAAGAGGAAACCTAAATGGAGGTGATCTACGATTGAAGATGGATCTGTGATTCTGGAAGGAGGTGATTGAAGAGTGGTCCGAGATTGAAGGGGAAACCTAGCTGAAGTTGAGTTCAGACGAAACATGGGAGTGAGGACTTCACGTTAAGGGGTTCAATGATAATGGTGGTAGGTTTGAAAAAAAAGAGGTGACATGGCTGCATGCTAGGGTAACATAGTAGCTGGAGAATGACATCTTTAGTATAGATAATTGATAGGTTTCATTAAAATGCTTAAAAACTCAAAAATATTGATATACCAAACATGTAAATCTAGTTCAATTTAAGAAAGCATAAAATAACAAAATACCAAAGAAAATGTGATCATTTAATAATGAAGATAAAAAATGAAACCATAGTCATTGAAAAAAAAAGAACAATAGGAATTGAACATTTATGCATAGGAAAAAACAACCAAAACAACTCATACCTGCTCATTGAAGCCAAATTCAAGTACTATCATGTAAAACACAATAATCACATGATTATCGATGTATCATTAACCCCTTGAGTTATAAACAATATTAAATTGATGAGTTCTTAACCATAAATCAAATCAAGATGAAGAATTAGTTGGTAAAAAAACAACAGGATCGAACCTCCTTGAGCCATAAATTATATGTCTCTTATGCTTATCATCCTCCATGCTTGTAAATCGAAGACATTCATTCCATAATCCCATGTACAGTCATCAAGATTTATCTTCTTCACTACATGAGGATGATAAAAATTAATGTATAGTAAATAAGATAATTGCATGTGGATGTAGAAACTAACATTGTAAAATATAGTGAAGGATTTCAAGGTACCAACTTCAACTGAACCAACACTGTCCCATGCAAAAACTTGTTATTCGATGAGAATCTATTTTCTAAAATCAACAGGTTCCACACATATGTTACCACAGAAAGGAAAAAATCCCAGAAAGTAGACATTTGAGACAAACGAATCAAAAAATCTAGTATGAATTTACACGTAAAACCAAGAACAAATCAATGAGAGGTTTCTACCAAAAAAATCTCAAACTAATATCCAGTATAGAAGATTGAAGGAGCATATATTGGAAGAAGTGATATTACTAACTAAATTTCTAGGTACCTATTTAATTTGATCCGATATCTTCCCATAAAAATACTTGTTTTCCAATGCGAACCCCACTCCTGAAATCAAAAGAATTCACACATCAGAAGACAAACAAAAAAACAATATCATTACCTTTAAATAAGTGATCCTACATTGAGACACAATTCCATTAATAAATTGAAGATGGGTTTATAGTCATGGCCATTGGCACACCTACACTGATTCTACTGCTCGAAGTGTTATCCATCTCTACGCAACATCCTTTTCTGGAATCGATTTCTGCATATCACTAAAAAATTTCATGAGACTAATAGATCCAAAATTTTAAACATGAAAACACTTTCTATTAACTGGAATTTACTGTAATGATTCCCAAGAAGAATCTTCAAAAACAGTGGCTGCATCCAAATAAATTGATCAAAAAACCAGTGAAATGACTTAAGGAAATCATCTTAATTCTTTTATAGTGCAAGAAAATAATAATAAATACCCAATTAAGATCCTAAAAATTCTCTAAAAAATGAAATACATTCATGGATCTAGAACCCCAGAATCAAAATCAATGCAGAAGAAGATTCAAACGGTCCAGTGGTTTACTTCAGATGCGATGACAGATGATAAGGAAGGAGGGATACCTTAAAGCAGTCCGATATAACATAGGAGATGAAACAAATGCTATATTCCGATATATTTCATTAGATAAAACAGACTATTTTTCAGAGAATAATCCCACCTTGGGTTTTTGTATGAAGAATGGAGGCGGCGAAGGTGGAGCAAGCTTTAGCGGAGCTGGCAGATGTGGAGGATTTGAAGGCGGTGGAGGCCAAGCTGGGAATTGGAATCCGAAGCTAGGATTAGTCGCTAAATCGCCAACGGGAGCGGTGCAGTTTGGAGGGGAGAATCGGGAAGGGAGTGGGAGAGGGGATTCGTGGAGAGGAGTGCAAACTGTAAGGGATTCAGAGAGGGGATCATAAACCCTAGAGCGGGAATAGGTGAGTCGGGGATGGAATTCGGGAGAGGGTGGGAGAAGTTGAGGGAAACCCCGATGATGAGTGGGGGAATAGGATACACATTCGAGGGAACCCCAAATTTGGAGGGAGGAAAAAATTTAGTGAGGTGATGTAGCAGTATATGCAGGTGACACATATGCTTGGAAGAATCTTGATTTAGTATAGATAATAGATAAAAAAACACATCACAAAAATGTGAAATAACTTAATCCACGGTTGTTGCATCCTCTCATTGAAACCCATTTCCAGCCAACCGCATTAATGATCTATATTCAGGTCGTGTAATGGAAGTTTCAAAGAGGTAAAATGATACGAAACATGTATGCACAGAAAAGTATAAATCTTCAATGAATCATATAATTCTTACATACTCACAAAAAGGCAAATAGGAGAGTATTCATGAAAAGAATCTGCGTACCTGTATGGAATAAAAGATGGATTAGTTTGACAAAAAAATGAACAAATTTAGTTGCACCAATTATGAGGAGAAGGGAATGTGACTTTACTTGAAATTGCAAACAGACCACAGCAGACCTTATAGGCTACAACAGAGAAGACCCGAAGTTTTTTTATTTCAGTAAATGTAATATCATACAAACAAATAAGCATTTGGTTATTCACATGCATAACCAAATTAAAGTCAAAAAAAGTTAAATGCAATTCAAACAGTAGACCATAGTAGAGGTTTATTTTTTCAAAACAGGTAATGTAATTTTAGACAAGTAAATATGCATTTGGAAATCGAAATGCTAAATCAAGATGGAATTTAATTAAGTTGCAAGGAAACTGGTATAAGAAACCACTGTAGAATTTTATTTCATTAAAAGTGTAAAAGAATAAGCATACAATAGTGAATGAAGCCGACCTGTTATAGAACTGAAAATATATCTGAAATGTGGTTGCAAGAATTAAAGTTTTCAGTATACAGTCATACCTGAAGTGAGAAGATGATACGAGAGGGAATAAGAGACACAACAGCCGTGCCGAGAAGGGTAAGTGACTTCGGTTAAAATTACAAACCCAAAAAACCCTGCAATACCTGCCTGAAATTTCAAACGGTTTGGGGGTCGAAGGTATGGATGAAAAACGGTAATAAGTAGATACAATGAGATTCACTATCGGTGGAAGGGAAGGAGGAATATAGATGAATAGCCTGACATTTCACGGTCCGATTTAAAGGGATTCACGAGCTGGATGAAATTTCAACAGATATCTGAGTGCGCGATGGAACAGGTTGGTATGGTATGCTGAAACTGGGAGCAGGAGAAAGACGATCCGAGGGATAGCCTGGAGGAAGACGTCACCGGCCAGGGAAGTATGTGGTAACCCTATGCCACGATTAACGTAATCCCAATCGCGACACTAAAAGGGTAAACCAGGGATAGTGTTGTCGAAACCTGGAGAAGAAACAAGGCGGAGACAAACGGCATGAAGAACGAATGCTCGAAGGAAGGTGGAATCTCGTAGTAATTCGGAAGTCGGGAACCCTAATTCAGAGGGATGTCGGGAGAGCGCATGGGGGGAGCCCGATAGCGTCGCAGACGAAGGTCCAAGGTAGTCGGATGGTGGAAGGTATCCCGATGAAGGAACTCTAAATCGGGGGCTTCACGGGCGAGCGCGCGAGGTTGAGGCCGATTGCATCGCGGGAGGGAGGATGTGAAAGTGGAGGGTTTTTGCTAGTAAGGGGACGTGGCTCAAGGGGAAAGAGACACGTAGGCTTGGAGAAAGCCTATTTTAGTATAGATAGTAGAGATCATAAGGTCCAATGAATTGTGGACTTAGTTTTCCTTTCTTAACAAAACACATAACACTTTTACATGGGGAGATTCTAAGAAAAACATAATCACCTACCACGAAATAAAATTCTTACCTCGTTTTATGTACATAAAATTTATGCCTACTTTGAACTGCCTTCTTGTGTTGCTGGATCATCTTTACTTTCTTAGCCACTTCCTATACTAGTTTCGGTATCATCAACTTCCTTTCCTCGACTTCATCCTAGTAAGCTGGAGTTCGACACCGCTTCCCAAACAGTGCCTCAAAAGTTTCTATCTATATACTGGTATAAAAAATGATATTATAAGAAAAATCAACTAATGAAGGATGTTTATCCCAACTTCCCTAGTAGTCCATTGAATAAGCTCGAAGCATATCCTCCAAAGTCTGAATCATCTATTCTGACTACCATCTGATTGAGGATGGTAAGTTGTACTAAAATTTAACTTTGTTCCTAATTACTTTTGAAGGACTTTCCAAAAGTTATAAGTGAACCTCGGATCACTGTCAAATAAAATAGAAAGATTAACTCCATGTAACATGACAATATCTTTTATCTATAGTTAAGAAATATGATCCAAAGACATAGTATCTCTAATAGGAAGGAAATGAGAAAATTTATTCAATCTATCAGCAATACCCAAGATTTCATTGTTACCTTGAGACGTCTTTGGTAGTCCCACAAAATATTCTATGGATATATTTTCCCATTTCCACTCTGGCATTGGAATAGGATGAATTAAACCATTTGATAACTGATTCTCTGCTTTAACCTGTTGACATGTCAAACATTTCACAGAAAAATTTGCAACATCTCTTTTCATTTCATCCCACCATTAATACTCCTGAATGTATCTGTATGTCCTTATGTTACCAGGATGAACTGAAAACAGATAACTATGAGCTTCCCATAACAACTCTTTCCTCGGTTGAGAATCACATGGGGCACAAGATCGTTTTCCGAATATCAATACACAATCTTTATCAATGTTAGATTCTAGAGACTTATCCAATTTAACCATTTCTACCATTTTTTGTAGCTCCCTATCTGGATTATATGCTTTATTAATTATTTCTAACAAATATTAGTACACTGAAACCTAAAAAAACATGGGAATTTCCTGCACCAACAACATCTAAGCCAAAATTCACAAAATCATTAATCAAAGTGTCTTATTCTACCTGTAACATTGTTAATGATGCATGATGTTTTTGACTCAAGGAATTTTCCACGTTGTTTGCTTTTTTAGGATGGTAATTGATTGTGAAATCATAATATTTTATCAATTCAAACAATCTTCTCTACCTAATTTTTAATTCCTTTTGAGTGAATATTTACTTCAAAATTTTGTGGTGAGTATATATTTCACATTTGGCTCCGTATAAATTATGCCTCCAAATTTTTTCAGAAAAAACCATAGCTAATAATTCCAAATAATGTGTGGGATAATTTAACTCATTAGTTTTAATTTGTCTTAAAGAATAATTAATTACCTGGTCATTCTACATCAGAACACAACCAAGTCCCTTTAGGGAAGAAACACTTTAGATGAAAAACTCACCATTTCTAGAAGGTAAGGTTATAACTTGAGCGTTTACCAATATTATTTTCTATTCTTGAAAACAATCATCACATTCTTTTCTCGAGATGAATTTTACTCCTTCACGACTTAACCTAGTCAGTAGACTAGATAACCACACAATGTTTACAAAAAAACCTCTAGTATTAGCCTTCCAAACCAATAAAACTATAAATCTCAGTTATATTTTTGGGTATTGGAAATTATTCAACAACATTCATTTTAGTACAATCTCTATTTATTCCATCTTTAAAAACAATATGGCCAAGGAAAAAGAATTGAAACCAGGATTCACACTTTCTGTATTTTCTATATAGTTTCTTTCCTTTTAAGGTTTGAAAAACAACCCTTATATGTTTTTCATGCTCCTCTTTACTTATAGAATATACAATAATGTCGTCAATAAAAACAGCCACAAACATATCCTATAACTCAAGAAATATTCTATTTATAAGATACATGAATATAGCAGGTCCATTAGTTAACCCAAATGTAATAACACCAAATTCATAATGACCATATCTAGGGTGAAAAGGTTTTTTTGGAGTTCCATCTTCCCTCACCTTCAGTTGATTGTACCTAGATCTCAAGTCAATCATGGAAAAATGTTGAGCTCCATGGAGCTGATCAAATAAGTCATCAATGTTAGGAAAAGTATACTTATTCTTAATTTTAATTTTATTCAAATCTATATAATCAATGAAAAGTCTCATGGAACCATATTTCTTTTTGATAAACAAAATAGAAGCTCCTTATGGTGAAGTACTAGGATGAATGAATCCTTTATCAAGAAACTCCTACAACTAATTTTTCAATTTAAGAAGTTTTATTTGATCCATTTAATCCATTAAATAAGGTATATTTAAAATTATATTAGAATCTTGAACTAAGTAAATTGTAAATTCAACTTCCCAATCAGGTATAACACTGGGTAACTCATCAGTAAAAATATCAAGGTATTCATTTACCACTGGCACATCATTAATCTAAATATTTCCCTTATTTTCAACAATATGGCCTAAATAACATTCATTTACATCTTTCAATAGTTTCTCAGCTTCCTGATATGTTATCAATTGTATGGGTTCATTATTGTATACAAACTGATACACTTTTTGTAAAACAACTTCTTTATCTCTACAATCAATCTTAACATGATAAATAGAAAGTAAATCCATACCCAAAATGACATAAAACTCAACTAAGGGAAAATAGCAAGGTTTTTAGGTCATGTATTTCCATAGATAATAATAGGAAGATTCTTAAAATACCATTTTTCTATATAATTTCATCCTGGTGCTTTCACAATAAGTTCTGGTCTCATTTGTTGAGGTGATATTTCTGATTTACTAGAAAATTTGTCAGAAATAAAAGAATGTGTAGACCCCAAATCAAACAATACTTTAGAAAAATATGAGTAAACAAACAACATTCCTAATACTGATTCATTTGATGCACCGACATCTACTGAAATAGTTGAAAAGGATCTCACTACACCTTTTTTCTTATAGTATGTATTCTTTCCATCATTTTTATCTTTCTTTGGGTAGGCATTTTTATAATGACCCATCTCAATGAATTTTAAACAATCTATAGTTTTCTTATCAGAATTGATCATAAGATCATTTCCATTACAATCTCGGTCAATATGTCCAAACTTACCATATCAAAAACACTTCCTAGTTTTAGTAAGGCATTCCTCAGGGCTCTTTTTACCAAATTTTCACTAATTGGAAACTGAAATTTCATACCATCAGATTTATTTGATTGATTCATACTCATCACTTTCCATCTATACCATTCTTATCTTTGTACTCAAAGTACATGTGATCATATGAGAACTCCATTTCTACCCTCTCAACACATCATACATGTTTCTCATAACTTTTGAATTCTCAAGAGGCCAATGCCCTTTGTTTTCTTTGATTCAATCCTAAGTAAAAGAGATTGATTTTTCCATCAAAATCTTGAATAAAATTAGAAGCATACCTTGCTAGTTGGGTAAAGTTTAAAACATACACAACCACTAAATAATCCTCTTTTCCCTCAATTAAAGGAATTTCTTCTCCATCCTAAGTTGAACCACCATAGGAAAATACTTTTCATGGAAATGAATTTTAAATTCATCAGACTATAAGGCTTCAATATCCACTATATCCATGATATTCTTGACCATTAAACACCACAGATCAACTTCACCTTCAAAACAATAAATTTAATGACTAACCTTTTGATTATCTAAAAATCCCATAACATCGAATATATTTTTAAGGGATTTAATCAATCCTTCAGCCGCTAGTGGGTTAGTATATCCACTGAAACAAGGAGGGTCTTTCCTCATAAAATGTTTCACTATCATCATTTTCTTTTATGGTACACCGTGTTGTTCTCTTGAATGGATTACATCGCCATTTATTGCCTGCATCATCTAATACATTACTATCACAAACATCTTGGTTCCAATTCCCGACATTCCCAGTAGCATATTCATATTGATATCAGGCCCTCTGTTCCTTCCAACTTCATCTTCCCTATTTCTTCTATAGAAAACCATTCAGAATAGGCAAATATTAGACGAAGAAACAATATAATCATTAAATTTATACCATTTCAACATAAAAATAAGGTAAAAATCATTTATCGTAGTCTATTAACATAATACTAACTCCTAATGTTATCTAAACTGTGCTCCGATACCTCTACTATAAGGACCCAACCTTAAACATTACATAATCTATATATTTCAACTACCTTTTACTTCTATTCATTCCCATATATATTTTCGGTTTATAGATTTAGGAATTTAGGAAATAACTTATACATATAAACCCATAAGCATACAATGTGGGTACCATTAAATCTGTATCTATTTCTTCTAAAACATAAAATTTTTAACACAAAACAACAACATTATTTCTTTAACAAATCTTGACATCATTATTTCTATTACACATCATTATTACCAGTGAATAAAATTTAAAAACATGGGATGAGCATAAAAATATCATTAAAGGATATAAAAAGAAGGAAATAAACCATTAGTCCATGAATAATTACAATCATATGAAATCATTTACACAAATACATACTTCTCACCCATATATATATACTTTATGAAACATGAGATTTCCATAAAACATTAGAGAAAATATATAAAACCATAAAGGTATCTTGGGGAATTACTTACTTATATTTTAACCCTCATGGATACCTTATGATTAGTAACCCTCACAGATACCATACAATGTAACTCTCACCGTGCAAAGTCCCATGTTTTCTAACTGGGTTAAAATACAAAGGTTTTCTAATTTTTTCAGTTTTTCAACGGGTCAGTTTTTTTAACTGATATCTGGACTTTTATTCTGAATGATGGAACACCTAATAGTGTCATTCTTGTACTTAAATAATTACCCAATAATATTAGCGGGCGTCCCAATGAGTCTCGGGATAATTGGATCTGAAAAAGTCTACTTTAATGAATCTGCACAACCAGCGCACGGTTGTAGTCCAACCCGTGTAGTTTACCCAGTTTAATTAATTATTATTTTTTTATTAAATAAGATTATATGAGAGTTCATGATTAATTAAAAGAAGTTTTTAATAATAATAATAATAATGAATTTATTATTATTGTGATTTTTAGTTAAATAAATGTTAATGAATTAATTAAATGATAGTAGATGAAATTAATGAGAGTTTCTGGGGTTCACCGGAAACATTTAATTAATAAAGGAGTTTCAAAGATAATGATGAAACATTATTATTATTAAATGGAGGTTATGGGTTGGAGTTTTATCATTAATATCATATTAATGATATTGTAATAAATGGGGGGTTTTGTTTTAAATAAATAAAATTTGAAATAATAATAATGATGATGTTATTATTATTATTGTGTTTCTTTAATTAAATAAATGTTAAAATAATTTAATGTTTCTTTTGAGATTTTCAAAGAATTTTTTTATTAATGATTAATTAGGTATTTTGGGATAGACAATGAAAGGGAATTTTAAATGATAATAATGATAATTTAAATTGTGATTGTATTTTTTATTTTTTTTATTTTAAGAAGAAGAAATAAAGGGAGGCGCAGCCCCCTTCTTCCCCAAAATGGTGAGCACGCACCCCCCCCCCCAAGACTTCCCTTGCAGTGCGCACAGAACCTTCTCCTCCCTCCTCCTTTAGACCACCTACAACACTTCTCCCTTGGCTAAGTCTCCTCCTCCATGTGGCATGATCTTCTCCCTTGGACGACCTCCCTACAGACCTCAATGGCATGACCTACTTTAGGCCACAATAGCAGCACACGAGGGTCTCTCCCCCCCCCCTCTTGGTGTGTGACCCAGCCTCCCCTCTGCTCCATGGTCGGACCACACTTCTCCAGACCTCCTCCACCTTGTGGTGTGACCAGCACTAAGCATGAAGGACCCTCGGGTGACCCTTTCACTAGCGCAACACCCCTGGGTGGTAACCGTATAGCACATGACCCCCCCTTTCTAGGTTCTCCATCCGCAGCACTTTTCTCTAAATTTATTCTTAGTTTAGGTCTGATTATTCAAGGTAATACCTCCCCTCATGGTCTCCTTCATCTCTTTGCTGATTTGCTGATATTTTGGTGCCAATTTGGTGATAGCCGAAACCCTAAGGTTCAGGTTTAATCTGGTTGTTGTGTTTTTCTAATTTTATGGTATGTGAATGTTTTTTAGGGACCCATAGGTCCATGTTCCAGCATCCTCCTCCAAGGGAAAGGTGTATGGGATTGATTTTATTTGAAGCAGTTGGTTTGGGTAAGCTTCCAAACCCACTGTTTGGATTTTCACTGGTTGAATTAAGGTCTGTTAATTTTTTATGAGTCCTTGGTATCAGGTTAGAGATGTGTTGATAATTTCTACTTTGATTATGGGTATTGATTTAATATATTAAATTTTATTGATCAATGTAGAAAATGAACAGACACACAGACATACACACACAGAGATATATATATATATATAGGAAGGTGTGCACACATGTGACTGCAGACTAGTTGTGGACTGGTTGCCGCTAAGTACCTTAAAGTGTTGAGGAATTAAAATGGTACCACCCTGAGGTAGGGTCCCATATCATTATCTATTTATTTAATAATTCCTATTTTCGTCTTAAAATAAATTGAGGTTGAGAGTCTCCTTTGTTATGGAACCACAAAGTTTTATAAAAATGCTGATTAAAGATAAACTATTGGTTACTGTTAATGTCATATCATGCTTGCAGAAGTTTGGGCTTTTAGTATAGATTCATGATAGTGATGATATATGTTATGTTGTCTAATGATAGCTTTGATGTTATTTAGTGATTTTGTACACATGAGATTATTTAGGACTTGACCAGGTGTTTTTTTAAGATTGTGTTTCTAGATATTTATTTGATGCCAAGTTCATATGTTGAGTTTATGCCCGAAGCTTTAAATGGTTAAACAGGAAGCACCCATGGGTCTTTTTGCAATTGAGACTTAAATGGTGATGGACTTGAAAACCCTTAGGTTTTCCTTTTAACCCAGGTCATGGAATGTTAATTATGAAAGAGATGATATATTAGTTGGTGAATTGGATGATTGAATGGGCCAGGATGGTTAATATGGTAATTAATTGTAGTATTATTTATCAATTCAATATTGGGTCAGATTATACTAAATAAAAACAATAGGGGGGGTGAATTGTGTCTTTTCAAAAATCTTCACGAGATAATGTTCTGTCCTTTATCTTTAATCAGATAGATTAATGTAGCAGAAATATGAAGTGTAGGGATACACGATGTATAATGGTTTGGGGAACAGAAGGCCCCTATACCACTCCACCAACGCTCTACTCTATGAGCTTGGTGACTTTCACTATCTGGTACTTGTTTCAATAGACCTTTCAACCACTGAGTATAGACAGTTGGAACCTTTACAATCTAAGGCCAAACAAAGCCTTCTGATTCACTCACAGAACCTACAGAGCTTAGTACGGGAAATCGGTCACTCAAGAATAGAAAAGAAAGATTTTTGTAATTTGAAAATACTTTCCTGATGTTCTTCACAATTGCAACAACATGCAATTGACAGTAGATGGATCATCACCTTCAGAAATAATTATCTTCACAAAAGAGTCATTCTGAGTCGATCCTGTTGCAGTAAATATAGAAATATAATTCACAACTTCAGCAGTAGCATATTCATAGTAGATCTTAGATGTAGAATGAGTGAATTTTCTATCGTGATTCTTCTTCTTTAATAAATAGAGCTTTGTTGCTCCCTTGAATCAGCAGGTCTATGATTTTGATAGTCTCTGTTTTCTTCATTTTTATGAATGATCGATTTTTTAAAAACCTTCACCTCCTTCTTCCCTATTCAGAAAAGCTCATATATACTAATGACAAGCACTTATCTTGCAAATTTAGATCCACAAAAGTCGTCATTTAAATCATGATATTTAAACATTTGAATTTACAGAGTAGTCGTAACTTCCTTGAAGACTCAGCATAAAAAGATCCTTTTAATTATATCTTTAAAACATTGACAAAATGGCATTGAATCAGTTAAATTCGCGCTTAAAAATAGCTTTAAATCCTACTTGAGATCAACCTAATAATCAGCTTGTTGATCGTTGCAAAATAATATCGACTTTAAACTCTCTGATGCCAAACGTAAAGTTGAGTTGTACAGTATGCATCCTCTGAATGTAATGTAGATCATAAACATAAGGTTGATGATATAGCCTTCACATGTAAGGTTGTCAATGTATGGTTGATCACAAACATAAGGTTCATGTCACCTTCTTCAAACTTAAGGTTGATAAAAGATCCTTTCTTTTATAAGCATCCAAATGAAAGATGCTTGATCCATACTTTTCTAAGAACATATGGTTGTTTACAAAATTAAAGTTTATGAATCAAAAATTTTAGAAACAAACGTAACGTTTAACACTTACGTACAGTTCTCCTTCCATACTTTTCTAATATCTCAATCGTAGGGTTTCTTCCTAATATAGGGTTAATTTTCATACTTTGCCGATAACGTATGGTGGATTAGCCATACATTTCCCTTAACTCATAAATTATAAACCGCATTTCATCCTAACACTACGTTTCTCCATGAAGGGTATGAACAGTTTTTCCAAAATGCACTTAGCATATCCCGAATATGTAGAGAATGAATAGTGTTTCTAGAACACGCTAAATGAAAATACCTTATAAATTATTTCTCGTTGTTCAAGAATCTAAATATTTCATCTATAAATAATAATATAATGAATAATAAATTCCTGCAATATTCTTAAAAAATAAAATCATTAGAAAATAATTGTGGGTATTTGTGAGTATCAAAATTATTATAAATAGATAGAGTATTGTTCTCAACAATCTCTCCCTTTAAATAACAAAATTATGTATTGTTGAAAACAACACTTTCTCAACAATCTCCCCCTTTTTTATGATCACAAAAACCATAAAATAACCAATGAAATTAACTTACAAAAATTAATTACATATAGTTTTGAATTTTGAAAAGATAAATACAATATTAGATTTAACTTAATTTCTCTCTTTAATTTATCCATTTT
The DNA here is from genome assembly GCA_963277665.1 of Viscum album. Lineage (NCBI taxonomy): Eukaryota > Viridiplantae > Streptophyta > Magnoliopsida > Santalales > Viscaceae > Viscum > Viscum album. Next base: position 136,311 of record CAUJRU010001407.1, read on the forward strand.
AATTTCTCCCCTAATAGAAAAAATGAAATGAAACAGACAAAAATGTTGTGTTTATCCAAATTTCTCCCCCTTTTTGTGATATCTAAAACAATTTAAAAATATGGAATAGAACACAAGTTAATGTAGCACTGAATATAAGTAAATACTATAAGTAATTGTTTATCAATTAGTGAATCTAGATTACTAGCTTAGCTAAACAAAGATAGTAAAACAAAATAAATATAATGAAATATATTTTCATTAAAAGTACAAAATTGATTAATACAGTAATCAAGTTTTGGTCAGGGTTCAGATAGAGTCTATCTAATTCGAATGACTTCCTTGATTTCTGATATCTACTCCCTGAGTCTTCTCATCATTCCGTCACCAAGACTAAAAATAAGATCCATATTCTCTTGAGTTATATGAATGTTCTATGAGATTGACTCTGAAAAACTCATGTAGTATTTCTTCCTTATCCAAAAATAAAGAAAACTTCTCTGTGAATTTATTTAAGATAGATCTGATTCCTGGTTCATTTGAGGTGATATGATCAACCAAAAATTTATGATTGTCTAACAAGACTGATAAAGGAGCAATGTTGCATAGAAGATCTTGCAATCTGTCATTCATGTTGCTCATTGCAGCTGTGATATCCTGAAATCTCCTGATTAAATCAGGATAAGTAACTGATCCACTAGCTTCACTAGTCTTGACAGATGAAAATTTTGTCTCCATAAATAATTTGAGATCTGACAAATCTGACTTTATAAACATTTTAGACTTTAATATTTCAACCGCATTCAGTATATCATTCTTAAAAATTTCAACTTCTTTCTTGGAAACTGTATTGTTTTGTATCTTCTGGAATTTTCATTCTTCCGTTTTCAATGCTCTCCTCAGAGCAGCATTCTCTTGCTCCATCCTCTACAATTTAGTGTAAATTTCATCAACATCCTCAGTTTCTGTTTTAGGGGTACATTGTACTTGATTCTCCTTTTCTGAATGAAAGGTATGTACCAACACTAGTGGTAAGGATTCAACATCTTCTTTCTCCTTAGCATCTCTAACTGGTTGGTCCATAGATTTTTCCTATGAGACTTTTCCAGACTCTTCCACTGAAAAATCATCTTGAAGAACTTCTGTATGTACTTATAAAGGATTTTCATCCTGTATATCACCAATCACTTCTTCTATTTGAATGTCTTGAAGAATTTTACCTTTATCTAATTGTGTACTAGCCACTTCTACTCTAGACACTGCCACTTGTTCAATGTTAGCTTCAGCTTCTTGTTCTATTCTTTCAACTTCAATTCTTTAAGGGTTATCTTCTGTAACAGCCACATCCTATTCCTAAGTCTCTCCTTCATCATCTTCTTGAATTCTAGATTGAATATGAGGTATTTCCACTGGTTATGACCTCTCAATAATAGCTTCCATTTCTTTTTCAATAGTATCTTCTCTTATAAAACTGTAAGAGAGTAAATATCTTGTTGTCTGTACAGGTGAAACAAGTTCCTCATTAACGGTTATTTTTATTTGAGTCTGAAGGCCCTCGTGACTTCTTTCTTCTTGAGTGTCTTCAGTTTCAAATAATATTCTTCTTACAGCTGTTCTTACTCTCGATTTAGCATGTCCCTCTATGGACTTAACAGACTGAGCTTGAGCACTATCTTCTTCTTCCTCAACTCATATTGGAAAAACTTTTCCTTTTAATGTGCTCTAGAAATATCCATTTTTTCATAAATTTTCAGCATTGAAAACATTACAGTGATGAAATCTTACTCTGGTATCCACCAGTCTCACCATATCCTTTTTCAAAAAAAGTTTGGAAATGAATCTACCAAAAGGGTAGAAATTTATTCTGGCTTCACTATGACAGTAGTAACTCAGGTACCTCACCATGTACCAAGGAAAATTTAATTCTATATCACTGATCATAAGATACATTCTATACATGGGATACAATATCTTCTCCATCTTCGACATTCTTGGTGCTATCCCTGTTTGAACAAATTTCGCAAGAATCATCTCATCTGGTTCCAAATCCTTAACAAACATTTTCCTTATGTTAGTAGAACCAAACAGAAAAGACATAATGTCTTCATATTTATGCACAAAATCTCTTATATTTTTCAAATCAAAATGAAACACTCCCTAATAAGGGCAGTTCGATATCTGACTAATTTCAACTGAAGAGATTGAAATATATTTATCCTCTATCTTACCCAGCATGGTGTCAGAATAATCTCCCAAACTGAATTGAATGGTTTTAAAGAAATATCAAAGTTCTACCTCATAAAAAAATTCTGTATTCTCATTATTGCAAGTCTGTTCAAGATTCTGAAATGACAGTTCTTGTTTTAACAACAAGTTCATCTGAAATATCCATTCTTGATCAATCACATTTCCCTATAATATTTTCCTTCCTTATGAGCATTGTTCCATGGAATTGTCGGTCTCGGCCTCACTAACTCTCTTAGTCTTTTCCATTTCTACGAGAATATCTAAAGGTTTGAAGGTTAGGGTTTCAGAGGTTCAAATATTAGGGTTGACAAGTAGTGGTGCGGTTTCACGGGTTCGAAAGGGTTTTAGTGGAAATGAAATAGTTCAGAATTCGAAAGGTTTCTAATAGCCTTTATTCCCATGTTTTCATTAATCATTACATAGATTTGAAATATAAATAAAACTGATTATGCGGGGAAAAACAAATTTTGTTTGAAAAACAAATAACTAAATTATTTTAAACATTATTAAAATAAATAAATAGCATAGAAAAATAAAACTTTATTTAAAAATAAATAAACCTAGCTCTCCCTTAATAAAATCAATCCTTGTAGTGGGAACTGGTTCAGTAAAAATACCAGCTAATTGAATTTTATTACTTACAAATTCCAAATATATATCCTTTTTAAGAACATGATCTCTTAGAAAATTATGTCTGATATCAATATGCTTAGTTCTAGAATGATTAATAGGATTTTTTGAAATATTTATAGAACTAGTATTATTACATAAAATAGGCGTATTATTAAAATTTAGTCCAAAGTTTGTAAGAGTGTTTTTCATCCACAACAATTGTGCACAGTAACTTCCAGCAGAAGCATATTTTGCCTCAGCTGTTGACAAGGAAACTAAATGTTGTTTCTTACTTGACCATGACACTAAAGATTTCTTTAAAAAGTGACAAGTACCCGAATTGCTTTTCTTATCTAATCTACAACCCCCAAAGTCTGCATCTGAATATGAAATCAAATTAAAATCAAAAGTTTTGGGATAAAGAAGAGATTGAAAAATAGTTCCTTTTAAATATCTAAAAATTCTTTTAACAGTAGTTAAATGAGACTCTTTAGGATTTGATTGAAATCTTGCACAAAGGTATAATGAATACATTATATCTGGCCTACTAGCTATAAGATATAATAAACTACCGATCATACCTCTATATAACTTGTTGTTAACTGATTTTCCCGTTTTATCCAAATCAGGATTTATATTAGTACACATAGGAGATGTATATGTCTTGTTGTTTTCATGTCCAAATTTCTTTAATAAATCAGTAATTTATTTTCTTGGATTCAAAACATTTCAAAAATCATTTTCATAAATTTGAATTCCTAAAAAGAAATTTAATTCTCACATCTTGCTCATTTCAAATTCTTTTTGCATTAACATTGAAAACTCATGACAAAGGGATTTATTAGTTGATCCAAAAATTACATCATCAACATAAATTTTAACAAATAAAATATTAGTATTTACAATTTTCTTAAAAAGTGTTGGATCTTCCATTCTAATAGTAAAATCATTTTTCAATAGAAAAGAGCTTAATCTTTCGTACCAAAGTCTAGGTGCTTGTTTAAGGCCATAAAGAGCTTTAGTAAGTTTAAAAATGGAATCAAGTTTTTTAGAATTTTCAAAACCAGGAGGTTGCTCAACATAAGCTTCATCTATTAAATAAACATTTAGAAAGGCAGATATAACATCCATCTGAAATAATTTAAAGTTCATATGAGATGCATAGGCTAAAAGGATTCTAATGGCTCTTAATCTAGATATAGGTGCAAAGGTCTCATCATAATCTATACCTTCTTCCTGATTATATCCTTTTTGAAACAAGTCTTGATTTATTTCTAGTTATTATTCTTTGATCATCGTGCTTATTTCTAAAGACCCATTTGGTTCCTATCATTGGATAATTCTATGGTCTTACGACTGATTCCCAGACTTCATTTCTTTTTAACTGGTTTAATTCTTATTGGATTGCTATCATACATATTTCATCATCTAAAGCTTCTTCTATAGACTTGGGTTCTAATTTGGATAGAAAGGCAGATAATTCTATAAGATTCCCTATATTTCTTCTAGTTTTTATTCATGTGTCTAAGTCAATTATTATAGTTTCAAAAGGGTGGTTATTTTGGGTTCTAGTCTTTCTAGGTAGTACACTCATAGGTTCTTCAGTATCATGTTCTTATGAACAGGACTGAATTTCATTTATATCATTTTCAAAATAATTTTTCAAGTTCTCAAGTCTCATGTTATCATTAGAGTCAGATTCATCCATTTGATCTGTCCTTTTCTCAATGGGATCAAATTCATCAAATTTCACATGAACTGATTCTTTACCAATCCTTGACTTCTTATTATAGACTCTATAAGCTTTGGAGGTAGCTGAATATCCTAAGAAAATGCCTCCATTAGATTTTGGATCGAACTTACCAAGATTATCCTTGGTGTTCAAGATGTAAACCTTGCATCCAAAAACTTTAAAGTAATTTACTTTAGGTTTTCTGTTATTCCAAAGTTCATAGGGTGTCTTTTTCAAAAAAAGGTCTAATTAAAACTCTATTCATTATATAGTAGGTTCTGCTTACAGCTTTTGCCCAAAAATAGGTCGGAAGACTGTATTCATTTAGCATAGTCCTAGTCATTTTCTGAATAGTCCTATTTCTTCCTTCATCAATTTGATTTTGTTGAGGTATTCTTGGTGCAGAGAAGGTGTGCTTAATACCCATAGTTAAGCAGAAGGAATTAAATTTATTTATTCTTAAATTCTCCACCATGATCACTTCTTAATGAAATTATTTTAAAACCTTTTTCATTTTGAACATTTTTACAAAAACATTCAAATAAAGTAAAATATTCATTTTTAAATTTTAAAAAGAAAATCCATGTAAATCTAGAATAGTAATCAACTAAAACATATACATATAATTTACCAGCTAAGTTTGCTACTCATGAAGTTCCAAACAAATCCATATGGATAAGTTATAGAGGTTTAGATGTATCAATTATGTTAACAAAATTGAAGGATGATTTGTGTTTCTTGCCAAGATGACATGCATCACAGAATCTGTTACATTCAAATATGAGAATAGGCAAATCAGAAACTAATTGTTTCTTAGATAATTTATGTAAAATATATAAATTACAATGTCCAAGTCTCCTATGCTAGATCAAAGATTCATTCAATTTAGAAGTTATTCCATTTACTTGTTGTTTACACAAGGAATTTAAATCCAGGGTATACACATTGTTAGTTCTAGGTGCTCTAAATTTAAGCAGTTTATTTTTGAAACAGAACAACAATTGTTAGAAAAATCAACAGCATAACCATCATCACATAGTTGAGAGATACTTATCATATTGTGTTTCAATCCTTGTACATAAAGTACTTTGTTGATTGAGACAGCTTCTAGATCTCCAACTCTTCCAATACCAACGATCTTCTATTTGACATTGTCACTAAATGTAACTAGTCCAACATCTTTTTGTGTCAGTGTAGTGAAGTTCGATGAGTTTCCACTCATATGTCTTGAGCAGCCACTATCCATATACCATATTTCCTTTTTGTTTTTGTGACTTGCTTCTTGCAAAGGAATTTACACAATTTGATTTGGTACACATATTCTGTTGGGTCCAGGGGTGTTATCCAGTAGAGATCTGGGATTCCAGACTTTCTTTGTTTTTCTAATTTCACAAGAGTCAAATAAATCATTTGATATAAAAGCCTTCTTAATACCACTTATTAGGGGTCTTCTTAAGAAACAGTTTTTAGAAATATGTCCCTTTGTTCCACAGTAATTAAAATTTAGTCTTTTTGCATTTGGAATAAAATAATTCTTGTATAACTTGTTTTTTTTCACCTTTACTACCAATTACAAATCTTTCCTTTTTAATGACATTTTTCTGAAAAATTTCACTTAAAGTATTTTATACTTTAGTAAAAACAAGGGCTACATTTTTATAAGTTTCCACATCAGTTTGCAGTGATTTTATATTTGATTCATAATCTGTATTGTTACTGTTAATTAAGTAAAAAATTTCAGTTAACTCCTTATATTGTTTCAGCATTGTATCACTTTCATCAGAAACAACCTTATAAATGTTCTTTAAAGACTTGTGCTTCTTAAATAGATAATCATATTTTTCTTCAAACATATTTTAGTAGGCTGAAATTTTTTCATTAGAGTAACTAGATTCAGAACTAGAGTTAGAAGAGTAGTAAGATTGTACCTCATCTGTTTCTGCCATGAAACACATGTTGGCTTTCAAATTTACTTCTTCCTTCTCTGAGTCTGATTCAGAAGTTCTACTATAGTCTTTAGATACACTCCATGTAGCTTTCATTTCTTTCTTGTCCTTATGTTTATAATCATTTCTTTTAAAGAATTTCTTTTTCTTTTCTTCTTTTAGCTGAGGATAGCCAGGTCTGATGTGCCCCATTTTCTTTCATTCGTGACATCTAACTTCCTTATAATCCTTTTTGAAGGTTTTTCTAAAGCCCTTCTTCTTTATATAGAATTTTGTGAATTTTCTAGCTAGTTGAGCCAGTTACACATCAGAATTTGATAAATCAGAACTTTCTGATTTCACTTTTACACTTTTCTTCATCTTTCTGTTTTTTCTCTATGAGGACACTTTCAAGGCAGTGTCATCTCTCTTGATAAACACTCTATGCTCATTAGATTCATCTTGCATCTCAACTTCATACATCATTAGTGTTCCAATCAGTTCTCTCATCGTTAAGTCTTTGATAGGTGTCGACTTTCATATTGTAGCAGAGATTCCATTCCATCTTATAGGTAGTACCCTCAGTACTTTTAAATCTTGATCAACTTGTTTAATGGGATCTCCCAAAGCGGTTATGTTATTGAAAATCTCTGCCAATCTTTCATTTATTTGAGTAATACATTCACCTTCAACCATTATGAATGTATCAAATTTAAGCTTAGTAGTAGCATATCTCATTTCCCTGATATTGTTAGTTCTTTCATAAGTAACAACAATAGTTTGTCACATCTCATATGCTGTAAGACATTGAGATACTCTGTTGAATTCAACGGGTCCTAGACCACATATAATAGCATTCATTGACTTTGAGTTCATATCATATTCTGCTCCAATAGCTGCACTCCATGTTTCAGGTTTTTCTGGTATTTCATATGGAGTCAGAATCTTAGAATATACTATGTATCCAAGGTTTTTTAGATATATAATCATTCGCGACTTCCAGCATCCTTAGTTTTCTCCATTAAAGTACAGTGCTCTGACCATTTAAATTCCCTCTCTTGTATTAGTAATCATGCTCTTTCTATAATCACTTTTAGCTTGTTAAGGCTTTATCATAAAGCACAACCTCTGATACCAATTGTTGGATCGGATTATACTAAATAAACACAAGAGGGGGTGAATTGTGTCTTTTCAAAAATCTTTGTGAGATAGTGTTTTGTCCTTATCTTTAATCAAATAGATTTATTCAATAGAAATATAAAGTGCAGAGACGCACGATGTGTAGTGGTTTGAGGAACATAAGGCCCCTAGTCCACTCCACCAACGCTCTACTCCACGAACTTGGTGACTTTCACTATTTGGTCTTAGTTTTAACAAACCTTTCAACAACTGAGTACATGCAGTTGACACCTTTACAATATAAGGCAAAAAAAAGACTTCTGGTTCACTCATAGAACCTACACATCTTAGTACGAGAAGCCAATCACTCAATAATAGAAAAGAAAGATTTTTGTACTTTGAAAATACATTTCAGATGTTCTTCACAATTGTAACAACATGAAATTGACATTAGATGGATTGTCGCCTTCAGAAATAATGATCTTCACAAAAGAGTTGTTCGGAGTCGATCCTATTGTAGTAAATATAGAAATATGATTCACAACTTCAGTAGCAGCAAATTCACAGTATATATTCGATGTTGAACGAGTGAATATTCTATCGTGATTCTTCTTCTTAAATAAACAGAGCTTTGTCGCTCCTTTGAATCAGAAGGTCTATGATTTTGATAGTCTATGTTTTCTTCCTTTTTATGAATGATAAAATTCTTACAAACCTTCTCCTCCTTCTTTTCTATTCAGAAAATCTCATATATAATAATGAGGAGCACTTATCATGAAAATTTAGATCCACAAAAGTCACCTTTTAACTCGCAATATTCAAACATTTGAATTTACAGAGTAGTCATAACTTTCCTGAATACTCATCATAAAAAGATCCTTTTATTTTGATCTTTAAACCATTGACAAAACGGATTTGAATCAGTTAAATTCACACTTAAAATGGCTTTAAATTCGGGTTGAGATCAGCCTAATAATCAGCTTGCTGATTATTTCAAAATAATATCAACTTTAAACTCTCTGACGCTAAATTTATGGTTGAGTTGTACAGTATGTATCCTCTAAATGTAATGTAGATCATAAACGTAAGTTTGATGACTTATCCTTCACACGTAAGGTTATCAACGTATGGTTGATCACAAATGTAAGGTTCATGTCACTTTCTTCAAACGTAAGGTTGATAAAAGATCAATGCTTTTATAAGATTCCAAATGAAAGATACTTGATCCATAATTTTCTAAGAACGTATGGTTGTTTACAAAAGTAGGGTTAATGAACCATACTTTTGAGAAACAAACATAACGTTTAACACTTACATACGGTTCTCCTTCCATACATTTCTAATATCCCAAACATAGGGTTCCTTCCTAACGTAGGGTTCTTTTTCATACTTTTCTGATAACATATGATTGATTAGCCATACTTTTCTCTTATATCATAAATTATACACCGCATTTCATCCTTACACTACATTTCTCCATGTAGGGTATGAACAATGATTCCATAACGCGCTAAAGCATATCCCAAATATGTAGAGCGTGAATAGTGTGTCTAGAATGCATTAAATGCGAATAACTTATAAATTAATTCTCGTTGTTCAAGAATCAAAATATTTCATATAGAAATAAAAATATAATGAATAATAAATTCCTACAATATTCTTAAAAAAATCATTAGAAAATAATAAAGGGTATTTGTGAGCATTAAAATTATCATAAATAGATAGGGTATTGTTCTCAAAAATATACCCCTTTAAATAAAAACATTATGTATTTTTGAAAAAAACACTTTCTCAACATTCATGAGTTGGAAAAAAATTGTAACTTTTACTGATTATTGAGAATATTGAATATTTTGATATGTTTGGAAAATAAATTAGAAACTGGTAATAATTCATGGATAGACTAATTATTAAATTTTAAATGGTGAATGGTTAATTAAATTATTACTGGTTAAAGATATATGATTTAATTAGTTAATTGTTCAATTAATTAATTTTCATGCATTAAATTAAGATCGTGAATTGATTGTTTGTTACGACTGTTGGCCAAGGGTACCTTTTGATGTGTGGTTGTTTTCCATGCCTTAAGTTGTTTTGGATGGAGTTTTTTAAAAATATGATATGTTCTGTGAGATTGTTGCTAAATATTTGGGCCTTGTTCAATATGTTTTGAGACAATTATGACATGCATGTAAAGTGTTAAAGTCCTGGATGAATCACTATTTCAGTGGACGGGTTCAAACTTATTAAAGATTTTGGATAATTAATTGATAATAAATAATTGATAATTAATTATTAACTATTGAGATTTTGAATGGTTAATTGTTTTTAGAATTATTTGATCGAATATTTATGTTGTTAATTAGTAGTTGAATTAATTAATAGATTGGATTAATTAATTTATGAATTATTTAATGGATGGTTTTGGGGTGGTATAAATGGTGTTCTACAGCAGTGATAAATATATATTTGTGATTGATAAATGGGTTGTGATATAGAGACTGAAGCTTCAAATATTCATGGGGTTCTAGACATGGGGTTCTACACCCATTTTGCAAGAAAATATTGTTTTATGGGATAGGGACTGATACTCCAAATACCCGTGGGTTGTGATACATGGACTGATGCTCCAAATATTCACGAAGGTTCTATACATGATTTTCCACTCCCATTAATTGACATTGGACTGTGGGTCCAATTGGTCATACATGAAATGAATTATTTAGATAATGAAAACTATTATGACATAATGATTTGTGAATTAGATATGAGAAATGGTTCCAACTAATCAATGAATTAGGTGAATCACTATAATTGGATGGACCCATGAGAAAATCACTATTTTTAGTGGATGGGCTCAGACATAGTATATAAAAAATTTAAATTTAATATCTTATGATGCATTATCCTAGAAAAATCACAATCATGGATTTATTATTTACTTTGATTACTTATATTGTATTTAGAGACATCTGTGGTGAGTGACTTATACGGTGGATGTTGGGCTTAGGACGAATCTCAAGACTTTAATAATTTAATGAGGTTTGATTAATTGATAAATGAAAATGATTGTGTAATGATTGTTGAGTATGCATGAAAAATGTATAATGTTGGTTCAGACACTAGCTGAGGGCTGAAGAAAGTACATGGGTATATAGTTACATTGTACTGCATACTTTATTTATCCTTTTTTTCACATGGTTTAAATTATTTATTAAATTTATGGATTTGGGGTAGACGCAGGTGGTCTTGGCCTACTGATATTTATATCACACACCCTACTCAATCCTCCATTGCATTAGGGTACCCGAGTATATTTTATTTTGTTTCAAGTTTTTGATGTTTGCATATACTTGGGAGATAGGATCATAGGACTGAGAAGAAGCTCAGGATGCTCGAGGAGACCTCCCTCGGGGCTTTGAGTATTTTTTATTTATTTCTGTATTGGAATGTAAAGCATATTATTTTGTTCACTAATTTCCATTTTTGTATCATTAGAATGTCATTCATGCATCTACTGTATATTGGCGTTGGACACTTTTATAAAATGAGTATTATTTGTCTTCCTCTGTTTTGTCAATTATGTATTATCGCTTCCACTATTGATTGTTATTTATTTTGATGTGACACTATGAAAGTCTAATAAAGAGGGTATAGTATCCCCGTTGACTATCCTTAGAACTTCATTGCTAGTCGGTAGCCTCTAGCATACAGGGAGACTCAATTGAGGTCATGTGGTGACTGGTCCTGCAACCGGTTTAGGGGTGAGCCGGGTCGGGATGTTACACACAGCTACTTTATGGTGTAACCATCACAGTTACCCTTGGATTAACCATACGGCTGACCTCCAAATTACACATATCCAATGAATTGGAGGGATATATAGGTCTCAAACATCATCATAAACAATTCCCAAGAACCAAAACATAATCATAAACCATAAATATTTACATAAAAACATTTCTTTTCAATTTTGAAAAAAAAATAAAATTAAAAGAGGATTTTAAAGGAAATTATTTTACAAAAATCATATAATTGATGTGAGAATTAATAGAATGAAACTAATATGTGTATAAAATGTGAATACACATAATAAAATATAATATAAAAAAAATTCATCACAGAAACAATCTTATTACAACATAATGAATAATGTAGATGGTTAACCAAAAAAATGTAAATTGGGTTAAAAATTCTCTTACATCATGTTTTTCTTACTTAAAAAGAGCTTAAACCTACTGTATATTGGTCAAAATAGTGTTATTAATATTTTACACAAACATATTCATGTTTATAAAACTTTTTATGATCATTTTATAGAATCATTACACCCATTCATTAATAATATTTTGTTATTTACATTGTTTCAGGTGCGTTCTTTATATGGTTTCCATCATTGCTTCATGATGGATTTTATTATAGAAAGGAAGTGAAAATATAAAATTGGAATGAAATGGTGTAAATATGTTTATATAATACTAAATTATTCCATAAATAATTTTGTTTATATGGTATGAGGATGAATCATTAGATAAATCATTACTGAATTTTGTTTAGATCATTTTGGCAGTTCTTCAATAATCATGAACTTATTTCATCATATACCTTTAATATTATTCATATAATTTAATTAAAGAACTTAAGATAGGTAATATCATAAACTTCAAAAACTTTTTTAGCCATTAAAATGGGTTTTGAACTATATTTGAAGGAATTAAAGGAAATTTAAAACACATCGTCCACGATGACAATAAATTGACACATCACGAATGGTGTTTTTTTAGAATAAGAGGAGGATAAGAGGAAGGATGATGATGAATTATTTCAAAAAAATGATTACAATAAAGAATATATATAAATATTGAGCTTTAATTACTAATGTATAATGGTAGAAGAATAGATTATAATAAAATAAAATAATTGAAAAGAAAACACAATAAAATTAAAGAAGATATTTTCCTCTTGATCTCTTATCCTTGAGATCCTCCTTAATGACTTTGGTTTTGGCCTTTTGGTGAGACTAGAAGGTATTGGGAATGGGTAATAGCCTTGGGAATGGGATTGGGTAATATTTAGACAATACTAATATCTTAAGAGGTGTGAGAGGAAGAGGGGAGTAAGGGTGGTATTTATAGTAAAAGTGAGGGAGTTTTAAATTAATTTAAAAGGACACCTCATTAATGGTATTTGAAAAACCATTTTCTGACCCATGGTTTTATACCATGGTATTTGGAACATGGAAACCCTACTATCATATTTTAACCAATAATATTCTACCATTAATATTATATCATTATTACATCATTATGATGTCATTAAACACACAAAAACCTTAAAACTATATATTTACTATTCATCAAAAATCCAACTATCTCAAAAAAATCCGAAAAAAAGACACCCTAACCATTTTTTGACATGTAAAACTCAAAACTGAAGTCCATTATTTTAATATAATTTTCTTAATATGATAAATTTAATTTTTAGATAAAATCATAATTTATTCAAAAAACAACAATTTTAAAACTATATCTCATTTTATATCACCTTGAAAAGTTGATCAAGATTTCATTATCTTATAATCTTAAGAAAATAAAATATTAATTTTATTTTCTATTCATAATGGTTGTATTAAAATTCATATTTCTATTCATAGGGGTATGTCCTTATTCACTAAAAAAACAAGTTGGTTCTACCAGACTCGAAATAACACATTTATTATAACAATAGATGTTTGTTTTTCAAAATTCAAATCATAGAGGTGGATAAATTATGTTTAAAGTCTATTTTATATCTATATACTTAAAAGAATTTATTATGTACAAATTCATTGTTTCATGCATTCCAATTTATTTTTAAAACCTTGGGTTTTTAAATGAAAGGTAGCATATGAAGGTGTCATCTTCTTTTTAATCAAAATTTCCCATATTTGTTCCATTAATCTTCATTCTACAAGCCCCACCCCCCCAAAGAGTTTAATGTACATAAATGTAGGATTCCTTTTATACCACACATTATTTGAGGCCATATACATATTTGGTCTCAATATACATATATTTTTAATGTTCACTATAGCATAAATATCTTCTCTCCATTGAAATATTATATTGAATTATCATAGTCGTTTCCATTGTAAAAATAAACCTATTTTTTCTCTTGGCTACACAATTTTTTTCTACTCTTATAGTGTGCTCAATGTTTCATTGTCTCATGATTTTCTAAATAACTTCAGAAGGAATTCTATGTATATTCTTTTTTCACTGTCTGATCTCACTTTCTTGATGTACACTCCAATATCCATTTCAAACAGTATTCTAATGGTTTTAAAAACTTTAGTTGATTAATACTTATAATTCATGAATAGAAAACTTTTGATTTTGGTGTAATAACCAATGAATGAAAAGATATAAATATCTCCCTTAGAGGATTTTTCACTCATAGGACCACACACATATGAATGAATGAGTTGTAAAGGTCTAGGGGACTGAATTTTCACTATTTTATGTGTCCCTTAAACAACCTTCAAATTTTGATAAGATTAAAAAATAGATCATGTATCAATATTTAGTTAGGGAATATATCTTAGAATTTTATATTTTTAGATTTTTATCATGCTTATTTATACAAGGTTTTTAATTATTTAATTTCATAGATTTTTTTAAACTTTTTAACTCAAGTAGAAAGAGTTGGATGAATCACCTATTTGAAATAAATTTCCACTTATTGAATCTCCATTGTTAACAAACATTCTATATTTTTAATATTTTGATAATTCATGAGTTATATTGAAGGACTAACTCATTTCCATTATCACATAGGTGTGTTATAATGAGAATATTTTAGTACATACATTCAACATAAATAAAATACATACATTTGAACCTATTAGATATAATATCATTAATTCCGACACCATGTTATTTAGGTACAATTATTAACAAAGGTTACTTATCCTAATTCATGTTCTTTTATATTTTTCAGTATTTTAGTATCTCTATTCATATTTTAGGAATGACCACTGTCAAGAATGCATTCTTTTCTTTCTTACTAGCTTTCAATAAAACCTCAACAATAAAACATTTTCCTTTCAATTTTTTTTGAACTACTTTCCCTTTTTATTTATAGGTTAGTTATCTAGGAATATTATTCATACATTTATAAAAAAAATTCCTTTTAACCCTAATCTTCTAAATATTTCTTATAAACCATTAAATTTGTTTTGTGTTCTTACACTTGGTGTTTTCCTATTAATATATTACTTTCATTGAGTATATTTTCTCTTATTATCAAGGGAATCTCCCCCTTGATTCGTGTCTTGTTCCATGTAAGTAAATATAGTATCAATATGTGCAAAACATTTGACCAAACATCCCATAACACCTATAATACCCATTGAATCAGAATCATCTAGAATAATTGTATTTTTTTAGAAACCTTTTTTCAATAAATATGGAATTTCCATAAAATTTATATATAAACTTGATTGTTTGGGAGTAGATGAACCCTTTAGTATTATCCTTTCTTAATAGAATGTGGAAAAAGTTTTCTCAACATTAATTTCAACCCAAACTTTCTCATATTTTGATTTTAGTCATGTAGTGTTAGTCAGAATAGATTTACAATAGATTTTTTTTGTAGATATTTAACCTGAATTCTTATGGTAGATTATTTTTCTACTTTCGAGTTTTTTGATTTTACTTAAATATATTTTTAAAAGTCTTATTTTCTATTCATTAGTTCAGATTCAACTTCCATATACTTTGATTATATATTTCCTAGTTTATCTTCTTCTACAACCAATTTTGATTAATGATCTTTCAGAATTTTATCATTCTCACCATCTTCTATTAAGTTATTTTTTGAGTTTAGATTCTCTTTTTAAAACACTCTACTTTAGTATTTTCATTCTTTATACCTCCAATTTTTATCAACTTGAACTATTTATTGGTATTTTTATTCTTATAGATATAATATTCTAATTTATATTTTAGAATATTATTCATATTGGATTCTTTACATCCATCTTCATCACTGTATGAGGAATGTTCATAATTTTAAATATTTTCCACAAAGTTATTCGTTCTCTTAGGAACTTGATCATGTGATTTTATTTAATAGGAAGTATCTACAACTACCTTTTACCTATAAATATTTTTATTCTATTCTTTTTAATATATTGTAATTGCAAAAATATTTTTTGAATTTTTTTTAAACATCAATAGTTTATTTATTTTAGGGTTTTTATCATGATCATCAACATTAATATCATAGTTTTTCTACTTTGGATAATTAAATATAAACAATTCAATGTATCCACATTTGAATAATCCCTAGAGAAATTCCCCTTATATTTATTTACATTTTTAGACATAAGAGACATAATTTTCCTACAATCATCACCCATATCATTATCATTAATAAACACACTATATTTTTCGGTTCTTTTTCTTTCAACTTGAGCTTCCTCAGAGATTCAAATTCTATATATTCTTTCGCATTATTTTTCAATGTAGGTTCCATCTTCATTTAATATACAATGATAATTGTTTTTAACCATATAAGGAAAGATCCTCTCTATCTTACAATGATAATATTTTTTATTAAACCTATCAATTAAATTTCTCATAAACTTCTTAGTAATAGTGAAATTATCACAATTTTCTCTATATACACTAATTTTTCAGAAAATTTAATTGACTCTAATGAAGTAGTCATCAATATTTTATTCATCACCCATTTTAATATCCTCAATCCTGATTCCCTAGATTTAAAAAATTCATTCATTAACATTTATGTTACCTAATAACTATACTAATGTTTATGCCTTTATTATTTGGTGGTTTGTAGTCCATTAAATTTTATAAAAACTTTTTTAGAATGAGTTAGGGGAATATAATTTCTAGATTTACCATCAACCCAAAAATTTATTTTAATAGAAAATTTCATCTATCTGCCTCTTTGAATAGGTTGAAATATTAAAATTATCTACAACCAACAATTTAAGACTAAGATGAAGAAGATATTGAAAAATTTATTTTTTTTATCCATGAAAGTTAATTCCATAAAAGGTATGAACACCCCTGTTATTCTCTGAGTTAGTATTATCTATCTTGTATAGATAGAGCATCTAATATTTCAAACTTTAAGCACTAACACCAATTAATGGAAACTTGGAAATTATTTCACCACTGATGAGGGTGGGAGATAAATTAGTAGTGATTTAAAAATTCATATATAAATTATTCTTATATAAATTAACACTTATTCCCAATTTGTATTAGATCCCTATATATGAATCTTGTATCCTTGTATATGAATGTATAATGTAAAGAACATAAGGTATAAAAAATTACAAGGTTTGGCCTCATTTTGAGAGACAGCTTCTTTCTATTGAATGTTTTTATAATGCCCCATAGATATTTCATTTCACTATAATCATAAAATCAAATTATAATAGGTATTATAGTTTCTAAATATACCTATAGTCCTAGATTCTCACTTGTTAAAAGTAATTTATACAAGGTACAAACTCTTACAGTGTAAAACCGATAGAACCAGTTGAGATATCCCACTAGTATATTTATGATTATTAAAAAGTAAATAAAATATCCACCTATTTAATAATTTAAAGATATTAATAAATATATAGCTCACCTATTCAAGAAAATAAAAAATAAAAAATCCAGTTGAGGGAAATATAAGAGATTTAATTGGTTCTTTCTCAATACATATAGAAATTTGAAGGTTTTATATTCTCAATCTATGAATAATCATTCTTAATAGTTTTTTCAAATCTCACTAGCCACATCGATTGAGTATTAAAATTTTCTTCATGGAGAGATATCTTCTTCAATGTATACTTTTCATTTCTTAGCACCTAAATTTTATCTCCTCGAAAAAAATTCCTATTCAAGTAGCCATATTAAATTTCTTAAAATTTTCAATACACCTAAGTCATTATTTTAAAGGATATATCAAGCCTCATTATGGAAATAAAAATGAAGAAATAACCATTTTAATCACACATGATATTTTGTATAGAACTCTACCAACTATTGAGATAGGTCAGCCTCCCAAATCCTTTTATGTAGCCTTCAAGAAGTAATTGTTTTCTTTTAAGTGGCCTGTGGATCCTAGAAACACAAAAGATCAATCTCTAAAACAAAATTACTCAAAAATAAATGTATTCTAAAATTCTATAGATTCCTGTCAGATAAATATTCTTCATTCCATTAGTGAAACCTTGAAACTCATCAACCTCACCTTACATGTGTAGTAAATATTTTCTTCAAAAACATAATTGCACTCAATATCTTATATTTTTTAAAATTCAGAATGAATGATTGAAAAATAATTTACTTGTGATTTTGTAACATAGGAATAGAAAATAATCATTATACTAACATTCAATAAATATTCTCTATATTTTATTTAATGACAAAATTACATTGTGAAAAAGAAATAATTTTTTTAGGTAAATAAGTTTGGAAGATTAAAAAACATCATAAATGATCACCTCTATTCAAATTATGACAAACCAAATTGTAAAAAAAATTAGATGTGTTGATTTAATCATTGTAAAATAGATCATGAAAATATTTTTTTTTATTTAGAATATCTAATCTGGTAAATCTATAATTTCCATCCTACAACATTCATAAAAATTTCACAAAGGGAATGAAACATATAATCATTCTGATGACTCGTACGCAATGTCTAATGAATCATATATAGAAACAAATTATACCTACACATATCTAAATCACTCATAAAAAGTTTAGTATGACTCATAAATAGCATCAATTGACTTATACATAGTCCTTACACTTCATAATTTCAACTCACCATGCACTCCATATGAGTGAATAACTCAAAAAATGTTCTAGATAACTCATACACATAATTAAAATAAAATATATGCATTTCTAAGTGATACATATTCAGCCAAAAAAATTGAAAAAAATCTCCATTAATATATAAATAATTTATATAAAGATTCTACGTGATTCATGTACATTCATCAAATTAATCACAAGTAGTTGTACTTATCCAAATATTTGTTTTGGAACAAATTTAGATAAAAATAAAAATAACCACAAAAATAATTTCAATCATATTAATATTATTCAAATAACATACAAAAATTATAACTAATATCAATAACATCTCATAAGACTCTAATAAGACTAAAAACAAATAAAAAACAACAATAATATTTTGGGTACTTTAGCTTCATTTCCAATAGGTTGTTAAGATAATTCCAAAAAAAAATGTTACCATTTAATAAAGGCCTAAATCTCAAATTTGAATTCATAAATGGATTATCAAAATTTATAAAAAAAACTCTAATGTTGTATTTGGAATCATTTTCTCTCTAAATCAAGGTCGATGTTATCCATACATCATCATTCCACAATGCTTAAAAACGTCCAAAATTGATTCTTCATGTTAATCTATTTGGCATCACTACTCATATAACTTGTAGATAATTTCTAGTCTTGAAATCACCTTTAAATCATTACCACTTCTTGAATATCTAGGTATATAAAAGTTATTATTCCAGGTTATCCACTGAAAATAAATACGAACTATTTGATATGATGATATCAATTATAGAAAATGGATTTCTACTCTGGAATCCACTACCACATGTAATATTTTCATCCACCCTCAATGAAATGAACTTCATTCAATGAACATAAAGTGCATGTTAATATTATATTAATGCTCACATAGTGAATAATCTCCACGGAGGTATCTCCCCCTTAATTTTTTACAAAAAAATATATATACACCTTGAGGAAATATATTACCTCTAATATCCTCAAATAGAGGGATGTGGTTGGACAAGATAAGATCAAAATTATCTTCTTCTTTTCTTATTATACTTTCTTTAAATAACTCCACTTATGTTATTTTCTCATGGAAATTTTGATCCTTAATTATTCTTATAATGTGGCCCAATATTCATTTCCTCGGAGTGAATCATATCATTATTGTATGTCTCCTCCTTTAATACACCACATATAAATTTCTTTCCAAGATTATTTCTCTATGAAAGTGAAACTATGCCATTTTTAACTCATTATTTATAGTGATACATATGAAATAACTTCAACATTCCTATTTCTTATTATCTATTACCATGATATAAAACTTCTATTTATTCTTTCCTTTTTGTAATTTATTCTTATCATTCAAGGAAGGTTGATGTGAGTAACTATTATTTTGGTTTTATATACTTTTGATTGTCCAGATTCCGTAATTTCTTCTATGAACATGAATATATTCGATAGTGTGGTATATTTTCTAACTTACAAGTTATTATTATTTTGTCCATATATTCTTTTCATTCAATTATGTATACTTTGAATAAGAAATGAATGATAATTAGGACATCCTCTCTTAGATTATTACTTAAAATTCATCCAATACTATGAATCTATTTCTAAATAAATCGATTTATCATTCATCCTTTCATGACTCCATATTATCATAAGAGTGAGGTAACTCATATTAAAAAATTGGTACATTATAAAATTATTCCCAT